>JBAGKO010208921.1:0-13373 GCA_037177275.1 Acacia concinna
CAGCTACTGAAGTCATTAATTCTCCTTTGGCTTCTTCAATAGCTGTCACTTTAGCTTCCCATTCGCTTGTGAGAATATTAAGGATCTTTCTCACTTAAACACCCTGCTCATATTTCTTTCCAAGAGCATCTAGCTGATTGATGATGTGAGTGTATCTTAGCTCAAATTTAGCAATAATTTCACCGTTCTTCATTCTAAACAGATCGTATTCAGTAATGAGAGTGTTTATTCGATTTTCTTTAATCCCCGAGGTTCCTTCGTGAGCTATCTCAAGAGCTTCCCATATTTTCTTTGTTGTAGCTAGGTTACATATCCTAAAGTACTCCTTTTGACTAAAAGCACTTTGAATCATGAGTATTGCCTTGCTATTGAGCGTTACTAATTTCTTATCATCATCGTCAAATTCAATTGAAGTTTTCTTTACTTGTCTATTTGCGACCGTCTTCATGGGAACATAGTTTCCATCTTGTATTACTTCCCATAAACTATATTCTGTTGCCATGGCGAAGACTCAAAATTTGGCTTTCCAAAAGGAGAAATGTTCTCCATTGAATCCTGGAGGTCTAGTGATAGAAGCTCCATCTTGTAGTATACTTTCACCTAGGCTTGTCATCAAGATCATCCCTTTAGGCTATTAAACCTGCAACAAATAGAAGGCTTGGCTCTTATACCAAATGTTAGTGCAAGCCTATCACTCAAGAGGGGGTGAATTGGGTGATGTTATAAAAATTGACAAACTTAAAAAAAACTTCACAAGAGAGAATGGAAATGAGTCACTAGATGAAGACACTCAGGATTTCTAATGGTTCGGTCTAAACCTTGACCTACGTCAAGTCCTTGGAATCACTTCCAAGATTTTCCACTATCTTCCAAGATTAACTGGCTCTTGGTGCCACAATACAATCATATACAAGTAGGGACACTCTCTCTCCTACTTACACTTTGCAATACTATGCCTATCTCATGGTCTCATTACCTTGAGATCTCACAGAGAATATAGATGAAGTAATAAATGCTCTTCTTAAAAGAGTGGATAATTAAACATTAAAGCTCTTGTATCTCAGAGTATGTTTGCTTTCTTGGATCAATGAAACAGTAGATTTCTCAATAAACGTGTTTGTTGTTTTTGCCTTCAATGCTACTGGTATTTATACCGAGTGTGAATTTAATGACCGTTGAAGCTTCGGTTGAAGATGTCAGACCATACTTCATCACTGTTGATGGTAGAGTCTCTCTCGTTCCCAAAATTATAGCCGTTGAGATGGAGAGAGAACGATTTGAAAAGTAGCCGTTGTTACATTAAATGCAGATGATGTTAGCAATGAGTTTTTGATCCGATGGACTTTTGATTCCAGATGATAATGCTGTGATGAACAAACACTTACACAAAGATAAACTGAGTTTCTCAGAGTTAAATCAACTGCAAATATTTAATTTTGAATAAAAGATATTATGCTATGTTTTTCGATACCATATCACTCGAGTGGCACTCGAGTGATCTTCATATTCAGAAAATTATAGCCATGCATCATTATCATGCGATATTTAATAAAATTGTAGATGATGTAATGAGGCTTAAATGATAGAATATTATCAATAAGATGCTTAAGTAATTGAGAGATGAGATTTATCTGAAATATCAATACTTAGAATAATTTTCTTTTGAAATGAAGTTGAAGAGACAGTGCTAGAATGATACATCACCAGAGTGACACTTGAAATGATGTGTACTGATCACTCTCAACATCATTGGAGTGATTTGAAAGTGATGAACAATTCTAACATCACTCGAGTGGCACTGGAAGTGATATGTACTGATCACTCTTAACATCACTGGAGTGCTTTCAAAGTGATAAAAAACATTTTGGATCACTCGAGTGGCACTAGAAGTGATTTGTACTAATCACTCTTAACATCACTTGAGTTCCTTTAAAGTGATGAAAATATTTTGGATAATTCGAATAGCACTGGAAGTGATTTGAAGATCACTCGAGTGGCACTCGAGTGATTTTGAGAATCATTTCTAGTTCCTTTTGAGTAATGTGCAAGTGATTTTGAAACTCTTTTGCAATGCACTTTGAATTACACTAACAATGCTTTTCTTTCATAAAAACATAGTGACTTTAATTGGTTGCTTAAACTGTTCTTTGATCAAGGCTGGGAAAATATTTATGAAATTATCACTCAAGTGGCACTCGAGTGACTGTGATATTGAAAATCCTTTGTAAAGCTTCTTGATCTCTGATATTTCTTTGTCAATGTCTTTTGTTATCATCAAAATAAGGATTCCAATAATGTGAAGTTGGCTAAAATTTGATATAGGTATGTTAAGTTTTATAACAAGGAGATTTTTGTTAGTGTTTTGAAAATTGCTGCTCCAAATTGTTGTACATCACTTGAATTGTTTAGAGGTGTGTCTGAGAAAATTTAAGAGCAGTAAAAAGATATGTAACAATGATAATATGACGATAAAATGCATAAAAATAGTTGTATCGGAAGTAAGGAAGAACCAACAAATTAAACATTGAAATACAAATAATTAACAGCATGAGACAAACCAAACGCCTTAGCCCAGCTTCTCAAAAATTAAATTTAAAACAAAAAGGAAGAATGGCATTGGGAATTTTTCTAAGGTAATTATTGATACTTTAGTTTCTTATACACATGTTTTGCTTAAAAAACAAAATTTGTTAAACACATGATCATTTTTAAGGTAAAGGAACACATAATTTTGATATTAGCAGCTATGATATACTATATATGTATAATGTGTGTTAAATTCATCTTTCTTTTTTTTTTTCATATTGCTATTTGGTTACGTTTGATTTTAAATTGTTGAACCCAATTTGATATAGCTCTCTTAAAAAAGTTCTTTGCACTTATATAGAATTGAACTTGAAATTTTGTGTTTAAGCTTCTAAAGCCCCTTCTATTAAGATTAACACTTGTTGATTATATTTTATTATTATTATTTTTGAAGTAAAGATAAATTGCTGATAATTATCTTACTAAGTTTATACATATATATACATATATACATAAGGATGCATGCATGTATGGGTTAAAGTGTAAATTTGATAACAAAGATTTAAGAAAGGAGGGGCAGAATATAGTTTCTTGGAGGCAAGGCTTTTTAATTTTGTGGGGCCTAGATGCTTTCCACCTCATACCATCTTTTACTGTTCACCTTCACTCTCTTCACCTTCAGTCTGTCTTTTCTCCCTCCTCCCTCACGTCGCGTCTCTGTGGCAGCTGGAAATGGGAAAGAAGCTATTGACATATACAGAGGAGGCAACTTTGAACTAATTCTCATGGACCTGGACAACTGGAAACATTTCCAAATGCCCTTTTAGTTAAAATCAAAGAATGTCCACTTTCAACAGTTTTTGTGGATACAGAAACTTGAACTCTGGTTAGTTATCAATGTCAAAGTAGCTGGCAATATAACTCTAATCTACACTTGCAATAGGCTTACCTACTACTGAAGATGATATTGTTATTGAAATTGACAAACTTGAAGCTCCTTCTATCCCCAGTAAAAAAGGCTTGTGTTGCTAATTAGGGATTTTCGACATGAAAATAATTTTGATGTTATGTTTGGATGAGGAGAAAAATGAGGAGAAATAAGGAAAAATGTATATTAAATTTGAAAACTTCTATAAATAATAAAGAAATTTACTCTTTTTAGGAGTTTTCTCTCTTAGTTTTCTTTCCCCTCTAATTTTCTTTTTATCCAAACCCAAACATACGGTAAAAGACAAATGGCCCTAAGGAGGTCTAGCATGCAATGAGGCTACATGTTCTGGGGAAGTAGCAGTCCATTGGTCTTGTAAGCGATCAAATACGGACTTGGTAAAGTGAACATTTTCTTTTTGTGAGAGTAAAGTGAACATTTATATAGACTTTAGTATGTATGTCTTTATTTATTTTTTTTAATTTACGCTTGATTTTGTCTTAACTTGTGGTTGAGATTCTAAGTATAAAGATATGGGCAGATGATGAACTGATTCAACTACAAATTGCTGGTTGGCAATTACATGAAGCAATAAAAAATCAAGATTTTAAAAACTGATGCTCATATCTCACGATATTCTTCGCTGGTCCCAAAAGCTTATATTTTTTATTGGTCTCTGGATATTTACTCTGAATTTGGCGGGCCATCAATATTCATAGAGGAAGCCATGGAGACGCCAACCTGAGAGAGGAGGGAGAGGAGATGAACTAAAGGATGTTGCTGTGGAGAGAGATGGTGGACTGTGAACGATGATATGGGGGGAAAAGCACGTAGGTCCCACAAATTTTTTTAAAAAAAAACAAAGTAACGGCTGTTACGAAGATTTAACGTGTGTCGTGTTTTTGTCCTCTTAAAACAACTTGAGGTGTATTTTTGCACCTAAGAAAATATTATTGTGTTAGGCGCCCTTTTACTAAAACTTTACTGTGAAATTTCTGTATTAAAAGATCACATTAACCCAGGAAAACAACGTATTCCCCGTAGTCCAAACAAAAGAAACGAAAATGAAAGCACGAAATGCCAATGCAAACAAATGGAACCTTATGGCCAAACTATTTGTATTCATCTCATAATGACTAATATGAGAAGCTTAGAAAAAAAACAATTAATCTTCTTAGAGATGAAATTGTCATATGACTAATTTGAAGTACGTCAAATAACAAAAAAAAAAAAAAAAGCATGTAAAGAAAGCTAAACTATTATTGAGCAAGAGGAGCAACTCTTTTTAAACGATCGCAATAAATTCGTTACTGTAGGGCTGGTTAATGAAGTTTATGACATACAGTTACAAATTTTTTTTTACCAGCGTCACACAGTTAAAAATTGGATAGATCTAATAAGAGGAAGAAAATGACACAAGAATACGCTTTGATAAATATTAATGGTTATTCAAACTTAGCAATAAACAAAGTGTTGGGGAGAAAAATAGCCCTAGATGCATCGGTTCGTAAGAAAACCTCACAAACGTAGCAATTCTTTCCATTCCATTAAGCAGGGCATCTTAAATTAATTGAGTGAGCGAGTGTTAATTAGAGTTAATTGTGTCAAGAAATGACCATGAACCATAATGAACTAATGTTCAAATCTTCATTGAAAAATGTGTCTAAATTTAGGGTGCGTTTTGGTTGGAGGGAAGGGGCTTGGCTTAAAATTTTGGACGAGATGGGATCTCAAACCTCCCTCCCCTTCCTCACCTTGTGAACCAAAATTTGACCTTTTAAAATGGTGGAAAGTGCATGCTTCTAAGTATAAAAATCTAAATTTAATTGCAAATGATTTGTTGGTTGTATGAGTCATTTAGTCTCCACATTATCTTCAAAATTCGCCTTCAGTTGAGGGTTGAGCACTAGATACTTCTATAAGTTCCTTATCTAGCCGAGTCACTCATGTATATTCATAATTGACCACGCACAAGTTCTCTCAAATTGGGGAAGGTTGGTGTTGATAATTTTGTGCATGTCATTTCATGTGTGGTTTCAGTGAAGAATAATGAGGATTATGTTGCTTTATTATTAATGTTTTTTGTAATTTATATTAAGAAATTTGTGGCAACAATGTAGTTGAAGTGCATATGCATATTAAGTTTTTTATTTAAAAAAAAAACACCATTGGACTGCCAATCCCTATTCAAACCCACCTGGGTTTACCCTAGTTTATTTGGCAAGATCTTTAATGGCTAGGGCTGCCCATTCAAAGCACTGCACAATCGTGTATCCATTTTGACTCCCTTCAAATTAGGATTTTAGGAGGGAACCAAATTTTAGAATACATTGCCTCATAATTTTTGTACCAATGATAATAGAATTAAAAAAAAAAATTCACACTCGTTTCATTTATGTTTGACAAGTTATTGAAGCTAGACACGATTTTTGTACTATTTTGCCTTTGAGATTTTTGTGATATTCCATTCACGTCAATGAGGAAAAAATAGAAATAAACCTCTCACTCGTTCTTAACATGGAGGGAAACTTTATTTAAGGTAAAAACAAAAACTAAAAGTCTATATTATTTTGTCTTCATGATTTTAGAGATATTCCATTAATTCACATGAAAAAAAATAAAAACAAACACCTCATTTATTTATGCACAGATGATAAATTAATTTTTATTTTCTTAAAAAAATAAATATTTTTCCCTTGTGATTTTTGTAATACGCCATTAATGTATGGGAAAAAACCTATTCCATTAATTCTCATAGAGAAAAAACTAAATTAAGGTGTAAATTAATTTATATAATATATAAATAAAAATTGATTATTAACACCCCCACAAAATCAAATAAAGTAACCTGACTCCTCCCCTAAACCAAACACACACCTATTGCCTAATGGTATCTCAAATATAAATGCCTCCAATACCAAAACACATGTACCTATTTAAAAAGTGGGGTAAACATCCTCATAGTTTGTTTTCATTTTAGTTTTGGTCCATATAATTTCAAATCATAGGTTTTGGTCCTCCAAGAGGCAAAATGATCCATGATTTTAATAAGGGCTAAAATGCAAAAATAACTATAAACTCTTGTAAAAAATGTAAAAGTAACCATAAACTTTAGAAAATAGTGCAAAACTGTTAAGTTACTGTAGCACTATTAATTTTTTTGTAAGGGTTACTGTAGTGAGGTTAATATTTTACTACAGTAATTTAACGATTTTGCACATTTTTCTAAAACTTTGTGATTACTTTTGCTCTAAAAATGGTTTATAATTACTTTTGCATATCTCCAAAAGTTTATGGTAACTTTTACTCCTTAACCTTTGAATAAAATATGGGACCTAAAGTTTTAAAGAGGCAAAAAAGCTTGGGGAATCAAAATATAAAATTTGAAACTGTATAAGCCAAAACTAAAATGAGAATAAATTATCGCTATGTTTAGATGCACATTTGGGGTGCCCAAACCTATGATCAAGAAGAAAAAAGTAGCTTTTGGGGATTTAGACATGTTTGGGTCACAAGCATCTTAAAACCACTAATCAAAATGAACATAATTTTCCTTTCTCCATGTGGGGGGATAGTAAAAAATAACCATGCGAACAGTCTCAGTCATTCATACCGTTTCATTTGGGTCTATGTTTGTATTGGGTTTTTGTTTAGTCCTTGGGCTTCACTGGTCTTCTCTTTAGTGGGTACTCTCAGTGGGGCCTTTTTAATGTATCCTTTTATCTTATGGTTATAAGAAAGGGAAAATTGCGTTGAGGTTCTAAATAAAAAAATATACATTAAAAAGGTCCTGTGAAATCAACAAATTACGGTGAAGTCCCTTGAGACTTTTCTATCGTTAATTTGAATTATTTAATTACCCAAATGCCCCTAATTGTCAACGACAACCCTTGAAGTTGTTAATAACAACTTTTAGGGTTAGTTGTCAACATCAGTCGACAACCTTTAGAGTTGTTAATGACAAGGCCATCATCGACAACTCCAGGGGTGACCATTAACAACCCTAGGGAGTGTCGTTGACAACTAACTCCAGCGGTTGTTATTAATAACCTCAGAGGCTGTCATTGATAACTAAGGGCATTTGGGTAATTAAACAATTTGAATTAAAGACAAAAAAGTCCCAAAGGACTTCATTGCAATTTTTTGATTTCATGGAATCTCTTTTATATATATATTCCCTTATTTGAAACCTCAACGCAATTTTCCCTATAATGAGAGTAGTCTTTGTACCAAAAAAAATTGTCTTTACATTCAAAGAAAACAATTTTTGCAACAACAACAAGAGAACCCACTTAAGGGAACATTGATCCTATGGAGATATGAACAAGCACACATATACAATAAAGAGACTGTACTGTGGCAACAATTGCACAATGACAGTACATATTAGCTCAGTAATTACAAAACACAGAAGCACAAAGCGAGAGTTGGAACAAATAAGGAAATCTAGAATATTACAATACATTGAATTGAAGCTTGCTGAATTCCCACGAAGACGAGCTTAAGCAGACTGGAGGCTGAATGGGGTATTTGGAGATTTTATTAATTTCATACATAATAATCAAATAGTCAAAATTGATATTATATTAGAGCAACATCTACCTTAATTCTTTTTAACTATAAAGGGGTATTTTGGTCTTTTGACAACATTAAAAAATTTATAATTAGGTCTCTTAGTATTATTATGAATTTGTTAAAAGTGTAGGCTTGAATTTAGATTTAACTATTTCAACTAGAGATCTAAGGGAAAAGTTCATGGAAAGGACTTTAAAAATGTCAAAAGACAAAAAAGTGTTTTGAATAATCTATATCATTTTCAAAATTAAAAAGGAAATGGCATAATTGTCTCTCAGAGTTTAATTTTCACTTTGATAGAATTAATTGTGAAAATCTTATCCGAAATTGTGAAAACCTTTATCATTGCTCATAAAACACTTACCATATCTTGTGAATTTTGATTTGCAACTTGAGAAATTTTTTAAGGAAGTTGTGAAATTCTTTAAACAACTTGTGAAAACCTGATTCCAATTTGTGAAACCTTTATCAAAACTTATGAGACCCTTCTTAGATTTTGTAAATCAAAATTTGCAACTTGTGAAATTCTTTAAATTGTGAAATTCTTTTGAAAACTTATGGAAACCTTACCTGAACTTGATAAACCTTTACAGAACTTGTGAAACCCTTATCAAATTTTGTGAATTCGAAATTTGGAACTTGCAAAATTGTTTAAGGAAGTTGTGAACGTCTTTTGAGAACTTGTAAAATATCTTATTCGAACTTATGAAAACATTATAAGATGTTGTGAATTTTGATTTGTAACCTGTGAATTCTTATGAGAAATTGTGAAAACATCATCTAAACTTGTGAAATCATGTTTTCCTCTCTGTTCTTAATTTTAAACTCAGAGGGACAATTCTATCATTTCCTTTTAATTTTGAAAAGGTAGAATCATGCTCTAACAACTCTTTGGTACTTTAAATATTTGGGGAACCTTTTTATCTTTTGACATTTTTAAAGTTCTTTATAAGGAATTTTCCCTAAATTTAATTTGGATTTCCCATTAAAATATTCAAAGAAGAAAAAAATAATAATTTAGAAGAAATTTTGAAAGTTTCCCATTATAAATTTAATTAGTAAACTAATGACCTAATAAATTTGTATACACTCTAAGTACTTGTATTCTATCATTTTACATTTAGACTTGCTTTTCTTTTAATCATCCAAACAAGTTACAATTTATCAAATTGATTTTTTTTTTCTTTAAAAGTTGATCCAAATATAAATCACATTACATAATCTAACTTTCAACCCATATCTTAATTAAGTTTGCAAAAGTCATATTAAAACAAAGCCACTTTTGCTTTAACCAATAAAAAAAAACCATTTCTATCACCACTAATCCACCCACACAATATACGACCTATCCCTTGTATTATCCTTTTAAATATATTTATATTAGATTTCCGCGGTATAAAGAGAGCCTGACTAACTAATTTTCTGAAAATTTTAATAAAAAATTATGAAAATACAATTAATTTACTAAAATTAAATGTCTGTAATTCTTACATAAATTATGTAAAATCTATATATTATGTAAGAATTGTCTTTTTCTTTGGGCTAAGGTGCAATTTTTAATATGAAGTTTTTATCTAGGAGCATTTGGCACAATTAATTTTTGAATGGTGCAAAACTATACAAACTTTTTAAAGGAGGACAAAAATAACAAGGTTTAAGATGTAAACATACCTACGAACTTATACCTAATGTTCACCTAACACCATAAACTCTTCTTTTTATACAAAACTAAGTATTCTCATTGTGCGTTGCATGACCCATTCACTTGTTTATGGGCTGCGCTGATATTAATTCCTAACTGCGATTCTTTATTGAAATTCTCCTATTTTTTTACTTGTTGAATCTTTTAAGGGTTTTGCATATTGATGCTAATTTTTGGTGTATTGTCTAAGAAGAAGGACAAATTTTTATTTTCTCTAGATATTTATAGAACACACATATGGAAGATTATTTTTCCCTCCTTTTGATATGAACTTCACTTCTATATAACTTGATTTATGTATTTCTACTATTTCAATTAGTTAATGTGTGTGTCGCCTTTCAATTGGTTAGAGTGTGTGCGTGAGGGTTTACTTTTCTTTTTCCCCTCAAGATTTTTAAGATGATGTTATATAGCTCTTTGGAGTATTCCATAAAGTAAGTCAAGTCTTTTCATTGGACAATATTTTTTTTTAAAAAAAAAGAAGTTGCTTTTGAACTTTAAGGATAAATGTTTTTTTAAGATGGCTTTTGGATTAAGAAGAAATGTTAAATGATCATGAGTGATGAAGGTTCCTATAGAAACTGACCATTTTATGTGTGAATTTCTTGCTCAAGATTTGTCTAGGTTTTTTTACTTGTTGATTATGTTATGGGTTTTGCATATTGACAATGATTCTTGATGTTTTGTCTAAGGAAAAAGATGATTGGGGATGGAGAATCATTTCGTCTTAGGCATATTTTATGGCTTTTTTTTTATTTCGAATTATGCATAAAAAGTTCAACCAAATAGGCCTCAAGTAACCGAAGAATGATGTAAGAAAATCAATAGATTTAATGTAACATATAAAGCTGTATGTGACGCCCTTATCCGATAGCATTCATATGAGAGCAGAATAGTAGTGAAGTTATTTTTGAGTCCTTAGTTAAGGAACTCTTAAAAGAAGAGTGTAAAATTTCAAAAATTAACTCAGGAATTGAACATGAAATTTGAAAGAATTTTTTTTTTCTTTCCTTTGTTTTTGTTTGATTAAAGATAAAGTGAAAGATTTGCTCAAAGAATTTTTATTAAACATTCACTATGTCGTTGTGTCTCATTAGCTCTTCTCTTTTCCGTTTTAATATCATCGAATAGGTATCAATGATATATAACTTAGCTCCCATATATACGAGCTATAACTGTTCTACTAGCAATTGGAAATGATATTGATCTAAGTTATTTGGACAATACTAAAATTGTCTACTAATTCGATTACAATATCAATACTAGGGATTTTAGGTTAATACATCATAAGTCTCTCCCTGCTTTACCCTCAACAAGGTTTCAACCATTTACTATATATACAAATCAAAATATTCAAAATGCTTCAAATAGACAACCAACAAATAGTTTAGGCATTCCTATTATCGCCTCTAGCCCTTAGCTTCTACCTGTCCGCATTACCTCTTTGCTTGCGAGCCACCCTCCTATACTGTAGATTGTTTATGAAATAGGGTGAGATTCACGACAATCTTAGTAGTAACTATAAGTCAATCATAAAGATACAACATCACACAACATGTCAAACAGTCAACATATAATAGAATTATCATAACAAAATTCGATGCAGAACACACAGTTCACACATTACCATAGCGGTAGGTATATCATAGGTCACCGATGATACCACACAGGCATCCACACAAGCAGCACACAGCAACATATCAAAAGGCACTGGTGATACCACATAGGCATCCACACGGGCAACAATAGGGCACCGGTGATACCACACAGGCAACACACAACAATATACCAAAAGGTGCTGGTGATACCTGTGCCATAAGCCTCAGGTATCCACTCGGGCAAACACACATAGACACCAAGTGATACTTGTGCATTAGACCCCAGCCATCCACACGGGCAATCTCAGGATATGCCAGATAATTCAATGATGAATGCAAAGACATGAAGTGTATCTTATAACAAATGATAGACAAAGTTACTACTTGGTTGCTTTCTTCAAGCTCTGGATAGCTATTAAGTCCTATAAATCCAAAATTTATGGATGACATGTCATTACCTGACTTATACTTGCATAATCATTTACTTAAGTTGGTTGTCATTAATTAACCTCTTGATTTACACTTCTAAGTCTTTAAGAGAGTCTTGCTCCAAATTTTCACTTAACTTAGGAAATTTGTGACTCCCTCTAGGAAATTCCAATTGATGTGATTCCAAGTTCTATATGACTATCGTTTAGTTTCCTTTATAGGAAAAATAATTTATGGACCCACATTATACACTTGAATCCAGAAAATAGGCTTTTATTTTAACCATTCCTATTGACTTTCTGACCTTTCACTGATTTTGTTTCCTAACTTCCAAAAATTATAACTCTAGTTGTAGACATCCATTTGGCTTGTTCTTGGACTCATTTTAAACTTTAGGATGTCTACTATTTATTCACAAAATTTCATAAGAAATGAAATATGTTTGCTCTGTTTAAAAATTTACACAAAATACTTCTGTCAGAATTTATCCTGACAGACTCATGCAATTTGAAAAATTCATAACTAAATCTATAAAATTCCAAATGACCTGGTTCCAAGTTTATTTTAAATTTATATATGTTCTCTAATTTCTTATAAAATTTCATGGTTAAACAAGGTCATTGGCCCCTGTTTCAAAACATTTCTTATTCGGCAGTCAGCATTTTCTTCCAGAATTTATCCTTAAATACATAAAATCATAATTCTTAATCTATAAATCCAAAATGTATGATATAGGACTCATTTTCAAGCTTGTTATGTCCTCTACTTTACTACCAATTTTCAGAAACAATGGGCTTCATTAACCCTATCAAAAATTCACATGAATCAGACAACCCCCACTGAACCGAAAACACCATTCCAAGATGCAACATTTTTATACATATTTTCACACCTACATTTTTCTTAGTTTCCTAATCCCACATTTATTTTCAGAACCTAGATAATCTCATGCACACCACTAAGTGCACTGAAACTCATATCCATATATTATTTTCTGTTTTCCCTTTTCCAAATAAAACTCAGTACATGCATATATATATATACACATCTTGATTCCAACATGCATATATTTATTTTCATCCTAACTCATCTACCATTCCAAGACCCAGCTACCTGACACACATATACATTATTTCCTTTGCTTCTATTTCGGTAGGCTTTACAAAATCAAAAGATGATACATGCAAGGCCATAAATCATCCTTAGTCATACATGTGACCTCCAATGTTTTTCCCCACTTTTCCATCTTGGTCCTACTTGTTAATTTAAATAATTTCATATATTTAAATATCAAGATGATTTATCAATCTTATATGTCCAATTGTTTTCCTTAAATTGATCAAATAATTCCTTATGAATATTTAGATCAAAATAAGTTTCTAAGTAGTCTCCTAAAATTTCCTCAAAATACACATGAGATCATAAAATCATGATTTTATTATATCTTCAAGAGTTTCCCAAAAATTGGAATATTACACCGTATATATCCAATTGTTGCCATGTGAATTTCTTTTTGTTGCAATGGTGTATGCAAGAAGTTCTTCTTATAAAAATTAAACACAGTATATCTATATCACTAAAAATGGAACATGATTAAAAAAAACAAAAGAACTCA
>JBAGKO010208951.1:0-13372 GCA_037177275.1 Acacia concinna
TTCCTATGCCCAACCCACACAACAAGAGAAAATGGTAATACGCTAGACTTTAAGATGAGCTACATAGGCTTCACAATTGGAGAGACCAAGTTGCGTTGCTATTTTGCTCCGATTGTTGAAGGGCAAATATTCAAATATGGTCTATTTAAAACATTTTCATTTTGTTAATGATTATCATTTTATCTAACTTCACTTTAATCTCTGTATTCTTATAGATATCATTGGAGTTTGTGTGTTATTTCCCCTGTCATCAACGTCGTCTATTAGTTTGATCCTTTAAATAAAAAGCCATAATTGGAGTTAAGAACTGTAGTAAACACATAAGTTTCATTGTTTGTTCATAATTCTTAACTTAAATAAATTGTTTTAATGCATGTTGATTTCTAATTTATAGGGTGTTGAAGACATATCAAGTTATGGGGGGCGCATGGCAAGGAAAAACTTCTAATACTTCTTATGTTTATCCAACAGTAAGCAATTTGATTTCAAGTTCATTCACTAACAGTCATTTTGGCTACATAGTTATTAATTTCAATCATTTTCTTTTTATTTATATAGTGCCATCAACAACCGGAAAAAGTTGAGTGTGGATATTATGTTTTGAGTTATATGTATCATATTATTCAGAGTGGATGAACGGAAGATTTTGAAGAGGTAATAGCTTCTTCATCTTCAAATGATAGTATTTTTACTATGTCAGTTGTTGCTTTCTTCATTTAATGTTTTCATCGATGTATTATAATTACTTTACTTTTCATTTTGTAGATTTTCACCAGTGACGAATCTTTTTTAGCTGATGACATTGATACAATTAGGGACCTTCTGGTTGGATATCTTCTTGGACTAATGAAGGATGATGAGTAAAGTTTATTTTATAACTATTGACATGCCTTTTCAGTTTATGTAGGTAGTATATATAGTAACACATTGATTAGCTAGTACTTTGTGTATATTTATGTAAATTGTCTAGGCATCTGTTTTTGCAGTAATTGTTGGATATGTTTATGTGGTAATTGCTGGATGATCTATATATGTGCTATTGATGGATGATCTGTATGCGGTATTGCTTGATGATCTGTATGTGGTATTGCTTGATCATATGTATATGTCGTATTGTTGGGTGATCTGTTTATGTGGGTAACCTGTCTATGTCGTAATTGTTGGATACAGGCGCTGATATTTCTTTTATGAAAAAAAAAGAATATTTAACGTCTACATTAATTAGAGTCATCATAGGGGGCAAAGAGAACACGTGTTGATATTTCTTTTATGAAAAAAAACTTACATTTAACATCCGCATTAATTAGGGTTGTCATAGGGAGATACCACATCCCCAACGGGGTTGGGAATCTAATATCCATGATACCACATCCCCAAACCCTCTGGGGAAGTGGTATCTATCATATACCATGTCACCAAATGAGTTTGGGGCAGTGGTATTTAGAAAAACCACATCCCCAAGCTCCGTTGGGGACGTGATTTCTTAAGAAACCACGTCCCCAATAGAGCTTGGGGACGTGGTTTTGTAAGAAACCATGACCACAAGCTCTATTGGGGACGTGGTTTCTTAAGAGATCATGTCCCCAACAGAGCTTAGGGATGTGGTTTCTATAATAAACCACGTTCCCAAAAGCATTTTGGGGATATGGTAATGGGCATACCACATCCCCAACACGCTTTTGGGGATGTGGTTTTCTCCCAACACCCATCCCTGATTGTGCACTTACCATGTCCCTAGTATAATTAGGGACGTGGTATTTCTTTTCCATATCCCTTACTTTTCAGACGTTGTTCCTTTCTTTCCACATCCCTCACCTAAATGTCCCTAAAAAAATAGACATTAAAACCCTCTAAAAATATATGTGAAAAGGGTGTTTTGTAGTAGTGATATTGACATTTCAAGCGCTAGCCTTCTTAGTGTCCCTTATAATTCTCCATAGATGTGGAAAAGAATTTTGCAGCATGTTCATCTCATTTCAAATCATCTAGGTTGGAGAATTGATGATGGAACATCTATCTTATTAAATCACCCTCGTTGGTGGCCTATGGGGTCTCTGTATGTGAATGTTTCTTCTTTAAGAATAGCTGCAGACTTGTTATTGCATCTTCCTTCTACTTGGTGCCCAGTTAGATGGAATCAAGATCTAGTTTGAAGGCTTTATTCTCTTGAAGCTACAAATTCTATAATGCAAATTCCTATTTCCTTTTGTAGGAGGCAAGGATAAGCTTATATAATCTCTTACTCTTTTTGGTGATTATAAGGCAAGCACTGCTTTTAAGTCATTACAACCTATTTCACATTTTCAGGTTGATGTTTTTTGGATGTTCTTTTGGCGTTATTATGGCCTTCAATAATTATTTGCAGATCCCATAAATTTTCCTCACACCTCCAAAAATTATTCTGATCGTTCTATATTGTTCTGGATGCCATATACTATGTACTGGGCAATTATGGGAGTTTTTAGGGACCTCGAGCCTTCCCGCATTTTGACTTCAATTTTTATGGAAGTTTTCCTTCTTGCACATAGGTCTTTCTTTAGGTCTCACTTTAATTGTTGTGAGATATTTCAATCCTCTACAAACTAAGGCCATTTCCTCATCCGAAATACCTTATCTAGGCTTTAAAAATATTAGGGTATGACACTCAGTCTACCCCAAAATACTATTTTGGTCTACAAAAATTCTGAGATGTTACATTTCCTGTCTATTCTAGAGGGCACTTTGGTTTGGGTGCATGTCAATCACAATTAAATTTGTCTCATTGTCTGAGTTAAGTAATGGCTGAAGTAGACACTAATTTCGCTTCATCATGATGGCAATACTCAATTAGTAATCCTCATTATCAAACTCCTACATAGTTTATGGATGGCCTATAATAACCTTTTAGATGGTGACAAAGAAGTGAACTCAAGTAAGATTATAGCAAAGCTTCATCTCTCATCCTCCCTAACAAGGTTGCTTTGAAACAAAGGACCAAGGACAATTGACTCGTAGGATACATAGCCCTCAATGTCAAACTCGTAGGTCCATTCCCTCTTCGTGTTGGTGTATATTATTGGAAAATAGGAAATAACATTTCCATGATCTCACACATCCTATTTCAAGGTCAAGTAGTTTAAAGCATTCACTTGGAAGAAGATTTCTACAATGCACAATATTTCCCATGTCATCCTAATATCTATGTTGTATTGGATCTTAAAATGCCCTTTGTTTGATATGAATCATCCAGAACAATTTATCATTTCTTGCAAGCAAAAGAGATGGTTCAACTTTGAAAACTTTAGGGTTTAATCTATTGCTGATACTGTCCTTTTAGATTTATATTGTTTCTTACAGACTTTTTCCTCTTTTAAAAACTTAATATTTTCTAGTTTAGACCATAAAACTCTCATATATCTACAATCATATCCTCACTTGACTGTGAAGATTTGATGTAACTCATTTGATATGTTTTAATAGAAATTGATTATTACAAAAAAAACGTAGAAAATACAGCCACAAATTTTTGAGCAAAGCATAAAACCTTCAAAATGCTTACATGTTAGTCTTCATCTCTTTTTTTCCATGTGTTTTTTTCTCAAAAGGATTATGATTTCACTACAAAAAAGACTCACATTTTTAGCAATTACAATGTAGGTTTTATAGTAGTTTTAATCGCTACAAAGCATTATAGTAATAGTTAATAAAACTGCTACAAAATTGTGTGTCACAAAGTGTTTATAAATGGTTTCTAAGAACCACTACACATGTTACCATAACTGTTACTTACTTTGTAAACCGCCAGGAAGGTAAAAAGATTTTTTTTATAATCGATGTTTTGTTGGATGGATTTCAAATTAGTAAATAAAATTTATTTTAAAATAAATTTTAAGTAAAAATAAAAATTAATAACGGATTTAACGGTTTAAATTTAAGTGTACATTTTCAAAATAGAGGGGACGTTCGCATAATTAATACTAGATATAAGGCAAGTCAGAGTATTTTACTTTAAAATAATTCATATACATATAAACATGGACAATCCTTACAAGGCATTGTTTTAAAGGAACATAATTAATTAATTGATTATGTTAATGTATTGTGGAAACCAAATCTATTGTCAATTTAATAACATTTAGCTAGTATGAAGAAGTCTACTGGACATATCACAGGCCAAAAAGAAAAATACAAGACATATCTATTTATTGTTTAATTTACAGATAATCCTTTTTTCAAATACATACTGAAATACAACCATGTTAATGAATCTAGACCTCCAATAACTATTTTCCTTCATCAAGCTCTCACCTACCTTCATTAGATGGGTGGGGGTTGATCAAGGACATAAAAATTATCTATCATCCTATAGGCCAACTTAGCTAAATAGTCAGCTAACTGGTTACCTTCTCTAACCTTATGAAAAAATTTAACATTCCACTTCCTTTGCACAAAGCGCCTAGTTTCATTTATGATGTCAAGAAATGGGTGATGTCCTGTAGTTCCTCTCAAATAAGGTTAATAGGTTTCATGCAATCGGAATAGATTACCACCTTCTGGAATCCTCTCGTCCAACATATATGTAGTCCATTCAGGATGCCCAAAACTTCTGGAATTGTTGGCGGTGTGTTGATGAGCTTGCAGTTTATACCATATATCCAGTTGCCTCCATGATCCCTAAGTAATCCTTTGCATCCACTACTACCACTCGCTAAGACCAAACCATCAACTTTAAGTTGGACCTCTTCATTCATAGGTGACATAGTAGGGACACTATAAGAGCTTCAATGCCTCAATAAACCCTGGTCCTAATATGCTCTAAACATGCTATCATTAGCATCCTTACTTCTACTTATAAAATTAGAGCCAAGCAATCTATTACAACAAGCTACCTAGGTGTCCCAACAAATATATCCAAATAAGTAGCCCAAGGAACTTTCCTAGTGAATTGTTTCTCTTCTTCCTGCTTGACATTCCGTGTCACCCATGCTTGTACCTCCAAGGTTGAGAATGAGGCCCATTTGTTAAGTGAGATAACTAAAATTCATTTCTGTTTTGCATGGGGTAGTCTCTGATGAGATGCATTTGTGTCTCCTCTTCTCTAAATCCAAAGAGACTTAAAGCTTGGCTAGTTAATCCACGTTGCTTCCTAAGGGCTACTATGTGAACCCTTCCATGTCAAAACAACCACATGAAAGACTTATCTTCTCTGGGATTCTCCATCTCCATAAAATTTTCCATATGCTATCCTCATGTTTATGCGTACATGCAAAAAGGGAGCTATTGGCAGATTTAATATTAAATAAATCATCAGTGGAATGCTTCTAGAAGTATGTATCCTCTCCTCTCTCCTCCCAGGGTGTGTAACATCCCAAAATTTCCAACCCTATGGAGAGGTGTATGGAATAGCTTAATGGTCAATTTGGGACAGAAAATTGATAAGGGAGGTAAGTTTTAAGAGCAACCTAAATAGGGACTAAATTGAAAATTTTAAAAGTTTTGGTCCCAAAAGGAAATGAGGTTTCTTGGGTTAAAGAAGCTTCTAGAATGTCCCAAAATGTTGTTTCGAGAGTTAGGGATGAAAATAGGGTGGAAATAAATTATTTGGAATTTTTCCTTATTTTTTAGTATTTTTGGTTGGACTGGATGTGTCAACCAACCTTGATAATTTTGGAAGGCGTGGAAAATTCAAATGTTAGGTTTGATATGATGAATCCCTAGCTCAAGTAATAAAGTTAATTTTAGGGCTCTAGTAGAGCTTGAAGAGCCTAAGAAACAATTGTAAGAGAAGTTCAGTTGTTATAGTTGGTGAATCAACTTTCTCCTGTAACTTGAGCTAGGGTTGAATTTTAAAATAAGGAAAATTGTGCCATATTCCTTGAGTTGAGAAGAGCCTAATAAGGTATAGGCAGGAAATTTTTTATGGTACTTGGTTGGGACAAGATACTGGAAAATTAGCTGGTCGGTACCATGGAAATTAGTGGATTGAGTTTCCCTACACATAGTTGAATTTTTCTTCTTTCTCCTACCCCTAGTGTGACCCCATTTAAGAGAGGCAAAATGGTCATTTGAAATGCCCTAGAATTTTCAAGAAAGTATTTAAATAATACATCTTTTTAGCATGTGAAAAATAAGAGCAAATATGGACCACATATTTTTCAATGGCGAAGATCTAATAAGAGGACAAGATCCAAGGGTTGAGAGGACATGTAATAAAGTTAAAAACCAAGGGCAAGTAGCTAATGAAAGGTTTATAAATACCCCTCTTCTCTCTTCAAATTTGTCTAAAAATAAGAGCACTAGGGGAAACTCGTGCAAAATGGTTTCTTGGAAGGAAGAAGAAGGGGAACTCCTACCAACCAAAAGTCAACATTAAGAGGTAAGCTTGAGCCTTAATTTGCCTTAGTTTGGCCTAAGATTGGTGCTATTTTGGTTGAGTTTTGAAGCAAAATCCTCTCGTCCTCTTTCCTGGAATTTTGAAAAAGTATAAAGGAAGGAAGAGTTGATTGATGATTAATGGTTAATCTAGTGGAAAGAAAGTAGAGTATGATGATTCTACATGAAGCTTGTCAAAATTTTTAACCTAGAACAAGAGAGGAATTTTTGGCCTCTTAGGGTTCTTGTGGTTAGGATTTGATTCTTGATGTTTTAATGCTCCCTAGATGTTTAGAAGATGTTTTTATATGAATAGATATTGAAAGAACACACTTGAAAGCATTAAATTGAAAAATATAATTTTTGTTGAAGAATCCCTTAATTTTGGTTTTGACAAGTTTGATAGGGAAGGAGATGAAATTGTGTAGGAAGGCTTGGAAGAATTAATTCGGTTTGACAAGAACATAAAATATGAAACCTATTAAGAAAAGGGGAAGGAATTTAATTTATATTTGTCTTAGAGCATTATGTAATGATGCTCTTGATGTATAATTGTGTTTAGGGGTTGGAAGGAAAAGATTTTGGGCATCTCTTGGCAATGAAGGGTAACAATTTTGGTTCTAGAGAAAGAGGTAGCTTGAATCTCCAACTTTAACTTTAAGTTGCATTTTGTGTTGTTGCTTAATTTGCTATGCATGTTGGTATGCCTTGATATTGGTTGAGCTTGTGATATGTGATATATCTCCTTGCTATTGTGCCTTGGCTAATTGTTGAAGTTGAGGATGTGGTATGCTCCCTGTCTATGGCATATGCTTGCATGTGTGATTGCTTGAGCTTGGTGATATTGTGTAAGCATTGTAGCATAACCCTTTGCATGTTATTGTTATTGTTGTTGATTGATTCTATGCTACTAAGATTTCTCAAGAAATCTCACCCCTTCCACAAATATGACACAGGGACGAGTTCTTCAAGTGGAAAAGGGAAAAGATGTAGAGTAGTGAGGCAACCTTGCAGAATTGAGTTTGATGGTGTTGGCCTATGATAACTTGTATATTTATATTAAAAGACAAGTATGTAAACTTATGTCATGGTAATGTAAGCACACCTTAATGCTCAAGTCTAAGTTGTTTCTATATTTGAATTATGCTTATGTGTTTAATGGGTACCAATTGGTCATATGCTTGGTACATGAAAGGTGGATAATTAAAGAATGAGAAAGGGGTGCCTTAATGGGTTAGAAATGCCCTAGTTTTGCTTTAACTTTGGCTATGCAATTTTCTGACCAAATGGGTGAATTCTTTTATGAAAATTTCCAAATCAAAATATACTATTTTTATATTTAAAATGAGTGGTAAATCATCCCATTTGGAGCTTTGTACAAAAATTTATGCATGTCTAAAGTTAGGGGAAAATCCTGGAAAATTGGAAAATGACCAAATGAACAGTAACTTTTATGAGCCACATCTTATCCGAATCTGGACCTCACGTGACCAGTGTGTATTTTTCCTGTGAATTACATTAAAAAATCTTCAAATGGAACTTGGAATCACATTATGTTCATTTTTCTACAATTAATTATGATTTTTCAAAGTTGGCCAATTTTCTTAAGGGATGCTGTGATTAGTAACCCGAATTGAGAAATTTTCAATATGAGATTTTTAACCAATTTGGTCAACATAAGTGATTCCAATTGCTTCTATTTGAGTAATATTGGATGGTGAATGAGAGGTGTTACAGTAACCACCTGCGTTCAATAGATCGATAACCTGTGAATCTCCTAGAGTGGCACGTGTAACTTAATGGGCACTGGAAAGACATATTTGAAGATACCTCCCTTTCACTATTCTTATGGTAACCGAAAAAAAATGAAATAATAGAGTTTTTGCAACCGGAGTTGAAAAGAAACATTACCGCTCCAATACCATGTACAAAATTGCAGAGAATTATGTATATTCAATGTTTAAAATCATGTACAAGTATGAGGTTTATATACAGGAATCACATACATGTGAAAAAGTGTTATGACGCATAACATAGTTCATTATGATTTTTCCACCTTAACTTTTTAAAAATGTATTAAATATTTGGCAGTGGGACCCATATTTTAAAAAAAGTTAATGACAGTTAGTTGGAACTAACGGTGTTGTCATTTTTTACTCTGAAAAAAAATAGTTTGTTATCATTTTTGCACCTCAAAATAGATAATTGTGCTGAACACCCTTGAGGAAATAGTTCATTGTCATTTTTACACCTTAACCCTTTAACCAATTCCCTTTTGACAAAAAGCTTAACCTAATAAGGCAACAACACACACAAAATATATATATCGTTTAGCTTATGTTACTTATTGTTTAACTCTTTATGTTTTGTGTGTATTATTTGTATTTTTAGTCGGTTGACATTTGATAATGGTATACTTCAGACTATACTTAAGACTATGATGTTTATTTATTTGAATGGTGTATGTTGCATATTATTTAGACTTTCTGTTAACACAATTTATGTGTTACGTTAGGATTTTAATTGTTGTAATTTCCTAATTTTATTTCTTTAAAAAATATTAAAAAAATGTTCAAAAGGCTTCTGGCCCTGTAGGGCCGGCCCTAGCCCTTGTATTATCAAGTTAGGCTTTAACAGGTGATTTTCTTAAGTCAGGTTTCAAAGGGCTAGTCCTTTTAAGGCCTTGGCTCTTAAAAGTCCTGTCTTACCCCAGCCCTAATTACCAGCTCTAGTCACATCGTTGGATGATGTTTGTAGGGAAGCTCATACTCAATCCTTATTTGGTTTAGTGTAGTTTCTTTTGTCATTTTGTCATTTTATGATGTGTTGAAAAAAAAAGTTATGCACTCTTTTAGTCTTTAATGTAAAATCTATTTATCAAATTTGATTTGATTAAGGAAGTTAATTTAGTCAATATGACATGTTTTTTTCCTAAAACATCCTAATCATCCTATTTAATTTCCCCATCTTTATCTTAATTATTGTTGAGGGAGCATTAATATAAGTAAACTAGGAAAACAATTGACAAATATGAGAAATAGGAAAGAAGGGGCTCTTCACTTACTTCTTTCTCCATTTCCTCTCCATTTAATATCATAACAATTCAATTATGATCTAATGAGCAAGATTTAATACTATATATCAATATTATAATTGCATATTTTATTATATTTAATATTATAATACTATTACCCATCAAAACATGGTCCAATAGTTGAGATCTAAAGTGAAGAGAAAGTGGAGATAAGCGTTAGTAGAGACACCCCTTTGTTGTGAGATATGTTTTACATTTAGAAGCAATATTAACTTTTTAATTAATCTATTTTACATTTAGAAGCAATATTAACTTTTTAATTATGTTCTACATTAATTACTAGAGGAGTAGTATCATATAGCTAAACTTTTTAGTTTGAAAAAAATCAGTTCAATTGAAATAGTGAAACATCTCCAACTGAAAGATTCGGAGATTGCAAACTCGTTTATATGAAAATGTTACTGATGACAAAATACACTAACTTAAAAATCAATGATTATGATATAATAGTTGAGATTATTACATTGTCTCACTTGGGGTTGGCATTTCATTTTATTGTATGTTTTTCTACTTAGCCAAATAGCAAGAAACTTGATAATATAGATGAGGCCACAATACAAGTCCACAAGCATTACCTTGTTCTTGTTGTCTATGCATTTGAAACTTTGAGTGAATTAGTAGAGAACTAATTATCATAAAATAACAAACACATACAAAAACCTAAACATATGACCTTGGAGCATCATTCCTTAATGATGAAAATTCCACGTAGCATAAAAACTATGGAATCAATGAGTTGAGGAAGAAAAAGTGTGTGACGATGGTGTTAAAGGAGACTATAAGTAAGGCTTTGGAGGAACCTACAGGGTCTTAGATCTTCCTTCAAGCATCTCCACCACTTTACTCATCATTGGATGCTCTCAAGGGTTAGTTTGTATGCACCATAAGCTTGTTGTTACCATTTGTATTATTCTCTCTTTGTCACCTTCATTGCTAATGCTCCTCAATGCAAGGTCTTCATCTAATTCCAGACACTTGTATATCCAATGTGGAAAATATATTTCACTTGTATCATCAGCATTGACATTGACATTCCTTCTTCCTCCAACCATATCCAAAACCATCATCCCAAAACTATAAACATTTGACTTCTGAGAGACTACACCAAAACTTCTAGAAATTACCTTAGGAGCAATATATCCTATCATTCCTCTTGCACACATCATTGATACAACACTCATTTCCAGGGCATATTTTAGCAAGCCCAAAATCTGAGGACCTATAAACATTTACTGAAAGTTCATCCCCATATATTTTTTTGGAGATGTAAAAATACTCATGAACTCAAAATGAAAGTGAAAATGCCAACAAAATTAAATACAATCTAACATCGTTACATATGTATATGGAAAAAAACGTGAACCCACTACAAATCAACAATATTCAACAATAAAAACAAGAAAAAAGATTACTACAATAAGTACAAGATAACAATTCAAAAGTTCTAGATTCGTGAGAGTCAATAGTAGGGACAAAGATAAAAAAAGAAAAAAATAAATAAGAAGAGAGAAGGTTTAGCACGCCTTTTCAGTGGGGACTAGATGAAAATATATATAATGTGTGCAGCTACCTGCACATTCACAAAAGTAGAAGCAAGTGGGACTAAAAGTAAGAAAATAATTGTGCAACTAAACTTTGAAGGGGATGAAGTTGAAATAAGAGAAACGAAGAAGAAGTTAGAGAGGGGAATGGTGAAAATAATTGAGGGAAGGTAATGGGCAAATGTCTCATTAGGTCTGCCTTACGTGGCACTTTTTTTCAACGTAAAGATATGTGACCCATCGACGTGATGGGTCACATTGACCCTCAGCTTTTCAGACAAGGTCTAAAAAGCTGAAGGACCCCTATCCAATGGGGTTATTGAAAAAATAAATAAAAACCCTCAGCTCGATGAGCTGGAGGCTGGGGTATAAAAAAAATAACATTTTTAAAAGCTGCTATTGAAACAAGCGCCCTAATAAGGGTTATTAAACGAAATAAAAACCCTCAGCTCAATAAGCTAGAGGGCGGGATTATTAAAAATAATAATACCATGTTAAAATCCCTTAGCTCATTGGGCCCCTATTGGGAAACAAGCGCCTTAATAAGGGGTTATTAAAAAAAAAAAAAAGCCCTTAGCTTAATGAGCTGGAGGTTGGGAGAGGGGGTTATTAAAAAAATAATAATATTTTTAAAAACCTCTAGCTTAATGAGTTGAGGGTCGGGGCCCCTATTGGGCTGCTTGTTTCAATAAGCACCCCAATAGGGTATTAAAAAAATAACTTCTTAAAAATCATTGGGCTGAGGGCATAGTACCTATTGGGGCCCTTATTTGACCAAACACCCCAATAGCCTATTAAAAAATAATCTTTTAAAGCTCTCAAGCTCATGCAACAGTGTTGAGTGGGTAATGTATTTTAACTTCCTATGGCACTTTGTTAAATGAATGCTATGATAGGTTTTTTTTTTATGTGGCGTTCTTCGTATTGAGCACCCCATTTAGTCTTTCCCCTACTGAAAAAAAAACACTTCATGTGGCATTTCTTCTTATAAGCGACACAATAAGTACGTCACCTTTAACTATTTTTGTAGTAGTGAATAGAAGAAAATTAATCTCTTATGGAGTTAGAGGCAGTTGTTGATTATGGATAATGAAGAAACGATAGGGGGAGAGAGAGAAGATAGTGGTAATGGTAGGAAGTCCTTGACAGTGGTGGTGCTATCCATCTCTTTTTCTACCATCAATGTCCTTAAAAATGATGACCGCTCCTCCCCTTTATTTCCACCAAAACTTACTTTCCAATCATATAAATATAATGCCTTTGATATCCTAGATTTAACCATATATGCTTTCGTTGTGGCTAATCTAATCCCTTTTGAGTCAAGATAAAACTCATATTGCTTTTCTCATTTGCATTGTATCTACTTTTATGAAATTTTCAAAGTAACATCATAAGGGACTAGTCTCAGACACAACCATAATTATGTATATTCTAGGTATTCTTTCTTTTGCCCAAATAACATTTCAATATGAATCAACCGCTTTCCTAACATAATACATTTAAATTGTATATATCATGATTATAGGTAAAATGTTAAAGTAGCAAACGTTGAAATATATCTCCATGATATTATCAAAGTCAAAGGACATCTTTGAAAGGATTGACCATTCAAGGACTTATACAACAATAAAGTAGGCATCTATTCAATTGTTTTCCATTTGCAACTCTTCCACACATGCGGTATGAATTGCATGCTACAGTGTTTCTCATATAATTTTAAGAGCGCGTATCAATTTAATCATATCATTAACACTGTACAAACTTAAGTTTAGACACGAAAAATACCTAAACCCAAATTCCTCAACTTTACTCATAGTACATGATGTCAATTTGAAGAATTTTGTTATTTGGCTACAGGCATCATGGATGTGGGATTCTATGATTCAATCCATTTTAATAATTATGAGTCTTATCATAACTTACTGTACTATTAAGTTGAAGCAACATTTAGTTTGTGTTTCTTTTCTACCATATCAACATTATCTCTGGTTTGTTGGTGAACACAATTGTCTCATCTTTGCACATTTCTCCTAAGTATCAAAGGCGGTCACTTGTATGAGAAAGTCAACCTCATCAACTTGTACGACGTACTAGAAATTGTATACTTTATTTCATTTCCTATTCATGACACATGATTCATTATGCTCTTCATACAGTTTCTTTGTCATATGCTTATTTAAGGGACTTTGCATAGGAATTTGTTGTTTAACAATAATTTTATGTGCTATAATATCTCTAACAACATCACATATTTCATATCTAATATTGGTATATACTTAGGGTCTTTTGCTCAGGTAATAACTGTATTGTATGTTTTCACAATACATTTACAATGGATTTGAATTCTCACTTTCAAATCATAGATGTTTTTTTTAACATAATCAAT
>JBAGKO010208972.1:0-13369 GCA_037177275.1 Acacia concinna
TTAAATTGTAATTTTTACGCATAGATGCCCTAGTTTCAGTTTGACCATGGCTTAGGGGGAAGGAGTTAGATATTGATAAATTTGAGGTCAAAAATGGATTCTACACGAGAAATTGTATAGAGGTAGATCAAGTCATGATTTTTGGAACGGTGTAAGTATATCAGTTATAAAAAGAAATAGACAGATACCCCTAAGGACAATTCCATCAATATGCATTTTGAAGGAAATAATTAATTATATGAGTTTAAGAATGGAGATTGAATGAGTAGTAACTTAGTTAAGATACATTTAGTATGCTAGGGTTCAACCTTTGCCTGGGATGACCAAAAGATTAATTAGAGAAAAGACAAGCAGATGGGAAAGGACTCCAAGTAGTAACTATATCCTATAAACTATGTGATCGCTTATATGCCTTGTTACGCCATGTTCTATGATATGAATTGTTGTTTGCATATCTAGCTATGGTGTGGGAAAAACACAAGTACCACTCGTGGGAAAGCACAAGTACCACTAGGCCTATGTCCAACTAAGGTGAGATGTATCAATAATATGCGTGCCGAGCACATTATACCTAGCCATGGAAGGCTAAGGTGCTAATATGAGATGTTGTGGCATAGATATTATGTTACATTATATGGGGCATTACATGTATAGTCTTCACATTTTATACGATCAATTGTCTATTACTATTAAGATTCGAATTTCATCCTTTTCAAAATTTATAATTTATTCAACTGAAGGAAGCAGTTATAAGGGCAAAGAGGCAGGTGTTGTCTATTGTGAGATGTGATCCTGTGCCTGAGTTGCCGGTGGAGCCCGCTATTTTGTTTAGTTTTTGTAGTTCTAAAACTTTGTCAATATTCATTAAGAATCCTTTGGACATATGTATTGTAAGTACTGTATATATCAATATATGTTTTATATTGTTTTCACTCTCCATTTGAAACTGCGATTCACTCTGACAAATATCAAAATAAATAAGGGGTTTGACTAATAATGCAAGGGATTTTATATCAAGTCTATAGCATGGCGTTTCATCTTGTGAGAACCGATGAGGATGAGGATGAGGATGAAATAGTACGAAAAACATAAGGGAATTGGGAGTTGAAATAGATTGGAAGTGACGGGTTCGAACCATCATTGCACACATTGGAAGTTGAAGAAAAGTTGTTGCACGCAGTATTGGGGAATAAATGGGTACTTGGATCTAGTGCTTGATCATTAGAGAATGAAGAAGCATGTATGGAGTACTGTTGTTTCATGACAGTTTTCCTGTAACAACCCTCATTATTGTGAGACAAAATATGACGTTTACTGATTATAACTACTACTTATTTGCATGGTATTCTAAAAAGTGACTGCTTTTATTTAATAGTCATTTGAAACAAAATAAAAAAACTAAAAGACAATGGACATAAACAAACTAAAAATAAAAAGTTATGTAGATGTTTAATTTTAAGAATCTAATCATGACTTCTCCATTAACTTGTACCTTCTCGTTCAAAGAGTGAACGAGAGTGGTAAGTTCTTTTAAGCACTTGTCCATGCATCCTCTCTCTTACAAATAAATAGGAACCATATAATGTAGCTTGTAGGTCATGTGGATGAGCCCTTCAAGGCTTGTTAGTGGAGGGAGTTCATCTTTCAGATTGTCTGTAGATGATGAAGCAGAAAATCTCTTGTAATTGTCCATAATTTTGATGAAGAATAAAAGCTTGTAATTGGCTATATGAAAATGAAATGGAAGCAGAGAAGTGGAGTTCATTTTTCACACATTTATATAGATAGGGTTTTGTGGATCGGATGAACACAAGTTGTCGTGGTCCTTAGTTTTACAGATCATTATATTTTATAAATGGTGACAGTTGTTCTTTTAACAACCGTTAGCAATTTGAAGTGGTGGTTTAATAAGTTATGGGTTTTTCTTAATAATTGTTATTTATTTTACACATATTTTCAATTTTATAGGGAAAAAATTAAAATAGATGAATTTAATTAGATATTTATAAAAAGGTACTCTAAATAAGACTAGTTGCGGAAAGAGTAGTTGGAAAAAGAAGATAGTTTGAAAGTGTTACCTGATTATTATTTCTTAATAAATGTAACATGTTTATTCATTGTATTCGTTATTTATTAAGTATTATGTATGTATGAATTTGTATTTGTAGTTGTACAATGTATGAGCGACTTTGTAGTTGTACAATGTGTGAGCTCAACCCATTTCATCATGACCTTTACAATCAACCATATAATATTGATATCAATATAAAACATAAAAATTGCAGTAATTATACGTCATATGAGAGCTGAGCGATGATTATACTGTGAGGTTGTCAATGACTAGTTGCTCCACTGGCAACGCCATCTGCTGCACTTCGACGAGGTTAAGTTTGAACAACAATTCATATGATTTTGAAAAAAAAACAATTTGGACTAAAATATGAGGACCCTACTTAGTGGGTGCTCCACCGAAAAGGCAACCGAGAAGAGATATAAAGAAAGAATAAGAAAGTTGCGCATGCCATTCATGCTGGGGACCTCACATAATAATTTAACAACCTTTGTGAGATTAGGCATCCCTCTTCCATTATCATTTAACCTTTTTCATGTGGGTGTTGGAAGATAAACTCACTATACCATCATCATTATGTCTGTAATTTTAACAAAACGACAACAAAGAATAATAGTTAAAAATAAATTGGCATTTGTATTTTTTTATAGCTATTTCTCATATTTTCTATAAGATTATATGTAACAATGCATCAATTTAAATTTTCAAACATAAGGAACTTTCTTGAAAATCCTATATTTTAATATGTATATATATATATATATGTCATCTTATACAATTTTAAAGTTGATTAATATTTTTAACTAAAATATTTATAAGAGTGTATCAAAATTATTCACCTAGCCAAAAGTGATAATTAGAAACAGATAATTAATTATTATTCACCTAGAAAAAAGTAATTAATATTTCTTAAATAAAATATTTCTGTTAGTGTACCAAAATTATTCTCATATTTTCCATAAAATGTAGGGGTTTTTTTAATACATTTATTTGATTTCCAGTACTGAGAATTAGATTTGAACTCTTCATAAAAAAGCTAATTAGACTTGAATTGTTGAGTCTAATTAAGGGTGACTTCCTTCAATCTTACTTAAAAGAAATGTAATATTGTTATTTAAAAAACAAAAAAAATATAATCACTTTAATCATCCCATATCACCGTTGGTTAAATGCATAACAACTTTAAAAAAACAGACAATTAACATAGTTTTTATAATTTGTATAGAATTTTTTAAACATTTCTTAATAGAATTAGTTTTATGACTCTATTATTATCATTTTGCCTTATTACACACACACACACCCAAAAGTTTAAATGAATGTTAAAGCTATCACATCACCATCTATGATCTATCATCTACCAAGTGGTAATATTATTTTATAATCAAGATATTATATGTTATATATTAGCTAAAGGAAAAATCAATTTGCCGTCTCATTAATGCGCATATCATGTGTGCGTGCGTGCGTGTGTTAAAGGCACACACTAGGAAGATTTGTAATATTTTCTAATATATTGACACTTTAACTAATGCTCGTGCAGTATAGCATCCCATAACATGCTTCCAAGAGAGACGACGTTATTATATGTGTGCGTATAACAACATGTATATAGAAACATTTAAAGCATATGTTTGTGGTAAATTAAAGCTCAAATTTAACTTAGTGCTTAAAGGTATCACATAAAATATGGCCAAGACAAAAATATTTATTTGGGAAAGCTACCATCAATTAGCACTGGCAATATTGGAATCTAACTCAATTAACTACATAGCTAAATAAAAAAAATCACCCAGACACACAGATATAAAAATAAGATAATATAATTTAAAATAAAAAACAATCATAGAAGTCATTATATCTCTTTTCTAGTTTCTAAGTACTTTATCCCATTTGACAAATTGATTTCACGAAGGGTGCTGTATAGTTTTTTTTTTTCCTTTCTCTTTTTTGGTCATCAAGATGCATAGTACAGTATTTATTATCCAACATCCTTTCCGACCTAAGTGTATTAGGATCTGTTTGGTGTGAGGAAAGTGGAGGGAAATAGGAGAAAAGGGAGGGATTTTGTTTCCTCTTGATTAGCAGAATTAAAAATTAGGAGGGAAGGGAAACTTTTTTGAAATTTTCCCCTCCCTCCACTCAAAACCTTCACCACCCAATCACCCATTAGGGGAGGGGTAGATTTTTACACTATGCAGACTAATATGTCCATATCTATTTTTAATATTCTCAAATTACCCTTCTTTATCAGTTTCCGTTTTGTGAAGTCTACTTCCTCACCGGCGAATTCTCTGGCATCTGAATGGCTGAACTAGAAGCCTCTCCACCGGAAACTCTTCACTCATACCCTTTCTCATCGTAATTTACCTCTGCCCATTGCAGCCCAGCTGATCCACCCCATATCATCTCTATTACCCACTCCATTCACCACCCATATTGGAGACCCATTCTTTTAACATCTTGATATTTTTAACTCCTTAGATAAGGGATTAAGTATGAATAAAGGGCCCTAATTTAGAGAGGAGAGGGAGATCTCCTAATTTTTGAAGTGAAATCAAGTGAAGGGCATGTGTGTAAAAGGGAAAATTCGGTAAAATTAGAGTTTGAATTCTGGTAAGGTCCAAAAGCCCCAAAAATTCTCACAAAATTCCATAAAATAGTAGAAAGCATCCAGAACTGTATATGAGACTTAGAATAAATTTTTTAGGTTAGAGGAAATTTTAATGGATTTTTGAAATATTTTAAAATTTTGGCTGGACAGGGTTTTTGCCCTAAAATTGGTTATTTCAGATATATTGGAGCCTCGTTGTTCTGGATTGAGAATGGAAAAAATTAGTATGAAAATTAAGAGAATTTTTAAAATTATCTTAAGACCAAAAGAAGGTTCAAAGATATTAATAAAAATTTCTAGGATTGAATTTTGTCGGTAGAAGGCAATTTTTAGAGAAAAATTAATTCTAAGAGTTCTAGATGGCGAAAAATTATGACATTTTTTTGATGCCAAACTAATTATGAAAAATAGAAAAATGCCTCAAATAATTGATGGAAAATAAGGGAAATTGATTTTAAGGTTGAGGCAACATGGAAAAGATGATTTTATGCTATAAGAACGATAATTTCCAACAAAAGAATATTTTATGGGCACCTATACCAAGAAGAGGAAAATTCTTGAAAATTAAGAATGAAAATGACTTGGGATAAATTTGAAGGAAATAATTTGAGAAGAATGATTTTTCAAAAAATTCCATTAATTTTAATGGTTAAAAGATGATAAGGAATTATTTATAGAAAAGAAAGTCAAAATATGTACATAGAAGAATTATGGTAATTCCTTAATTTAACACCTCTCTTGTATGCCATTTATGTTATCATTTTATGGCCATTGGAACCACAAGTTATAACTTTAAGTTGGAAAAATAATGGTTTAAAAAATTCTTTTCTTGGGTTACTATTCATCCTACCCTTATTTTTAAACAAATCTAAAAAATTATAACTAACTCTAAAAAATTCGAAACACAATGGTTCTAAGTTCATTGAGAAGCTCTTTCCCTCCTCTATAGAGGAAAAATAATCTCAGCTGAAGATTACATGGAAATGAAAATATATTCACTATCAAAGTTGCACTATTCATATGATCAATTTTTCCAATTTCTCTTGGTTTTTGGCTTAAATTTGACAAGGCATAACTTTTTTCTACAAAACTTCAAATGAGATGATCTATCACTCTATTTGAATCTCAAAATGATAGAACGTAAATTGACAAATAGAGATATTTATGTGTATGACATGTATGCCACAGTGTAAATGAAATGATATGATGTTTGTTAATGAATGATATTTGTATTCATGGCATGTATGTGATGAGAGAAAGAGATTTGAGTAATAAATGGCATGGCATTGTATTTATGGTCACTTGATGCATGAATTTTGTCTTAAAGGGTTAAAATCATGTGTTGGATATATTTTAAGCAAATGAATGAGTCTGACCAAGAGACTTTGCATGCTAATAAATAGTATTTTTAGCTGCAAATGGAGTGGTAGAACATGTCATTTAGAGTTTTATGAAGAAAGTTATACTTTCTCGAAGTTAAGCCAAAAATCAAATAAAAATAGAAAAGGACTAAATGAATAGTGCAAAAATGACATATAAATAGTACATATTTGAAATGCTACGCATGCTAGATGCTATTTAGTCATGGGATGGGATTATTTTTCTTTTAAAGAGGAAGAAAACAGTTTTTTAGGGAATTTGGAACTATCGTGTTTTGATTTTTTTTAAAATTAGTTATAATTTTTTAAAAGTTGATAAAAAAAATAAGGAGTTGATAAATAGTACAGTGATAAAAAAAAATTTTAACACAATATTTTATTACTTAAAGTTATAACTAGTGATTACAATAACTTTAATATAATAAAATAAAAGGGTCAGAAGGTAAGGTGTTACATTCTTCATTCCCATCACTAGCTCAAATCCATTCTCTTATTTCATCCTCCACCATACCATCAGGCCCCCACGCCTACCATCACTACTTCCAAATTCACATTCACCCACCATTAACTTCTCTTCCCCTGATTTGATCCACCCATAATCTCATCGTCTCACCGTTCATCATTCTCTAGAATTGGGAATTTAAAAAGTATTTATTTTTTTCATTGTTGCATGCATATTATAATTATAACAGTTATAATTATTTTATAGGAATAATATCAATAACTATTATGATATTATATATATAATTTGAATAATAGATAAGTATAATAATAATAATTATATTAATTCAACTTTGATAGTTAAAATTAAAATTTTATATATTAAATGACATTTATAACTATATTTTATTGGGAAAATCCCAAAAAAAGACAAAAGAAATAGGGAAATTTCAATTTAGAGTAGCGAAATTGGAAAATCCCAAATCAGTCTTTTTGTACTTTTTAATGGTGTAATTACGAAAAAGCCACTGGATTTTTAACAACAGGAGTATTTAATTCACAACAAGAGTATTTCAATTAACAACAATAGAAGCATTTAGGTACTAAAAGTTTACACTATGAATTGTTTGTGCTGTTATTATTAATTGAGATACTCTTGTTGTGAATTACGATATTTGTGTTGTTAAAAATTTAGTGGCATTTTTGTAATTACACCAAAAAAAGTACAAAAGGACTGATTTGGGATTTTTCGATTTTGTTGCTCTGAATTAGAATTTTCCTATTTCCCTTATATTTTTCTGGAATTTTCCCTATTTTATTAAACATTATACAAAATTTGGGAAAAAAAACCTAAATAAGATAGGGTAAAATTGTCCCTATAAAAATGTTTTCCATCACTCCCCTCCTAAACTAAACAAGTTAACACTACAATTCCTTTGGTCCCCTCCCATATAATCAACCCAAACAAGATAATATTAAAGTCCCTCCCTTCCCCTCCCATCCCATCCCCTCCCCTCTGCTAAACCAAACAGTGTACTTTATAATTTTTTTTAAAAAAATTAATTAGCAATATAGTTTAACTTTTAAATAAACTGAATAAAAACACTGAAAATTTACAAAGATTAAGTATGATGTAAGATAGTGCTCTAAATGTTGAGAGTCTAAGAAAAAAAGTTTTATGAAAACAACTTTTAGGAATTTTCTTATATGTTAGACAAACTCCATCATTAATTTGTTAGAATAAAAACATATAATGCAACTGCTCTTATCAAGATTGAAATTGCAAACATAGGTCTATGCAAAAAAAAAAAAAAATTTTATAGACTGCATTTTTGTGTTTTTAAAGTTGAAACCAATTAGAAAATTAAAGCCAGTGTTAAAATTAAATAGCACTTATATTAAAGTAATAATAATCAATAAGTAAACATTACTCCCTCCATTTCCTTTTTTTTTAAGGAACAACTACCACATATGGCTTACTTAGTTACTTCTCCCTCTAATTCTTTTTATAAGCAATAATTATTTTAATTATACAACATGCACTGATGATTAAAATTATTTAATAGAACTAAATGTGTAAGAGATATGATTATGAAGATGATGAATGTAAGAGAGAATGAGAGAAAAATAGATGAGAGAGAAAAATAGATGAATAATATATGCAATTAATTGAAGGTAGAATGAAAAAGTGCATCAAAGTTTTAGACAAACTAAAATTGTTACTTATACATTGAACCAAATCCATAAAAGATAATATTACTTATAAATAGGATGGGAGGGAGTATGAAAAGCATTTAGAGGATGTCTCAAAATTTCTTTGTTAAGCTTTCATTTTATCCCCATTTAATTACTCATTTATTGTGTATTAAAAAAATTACTCATTTTCTCTCTTCCACACGCATCTTTTAAAGTAAAGAGCAATTTTCTTATTGTCTTACACACTCTCTCCTCATGAATCAGGATATTTGGTAATCACCATCAATAATAAAATTAAATTCATATAAACTCATATTAATTATCATATCTCACAAGGAGAGTTTTTCCAAAGAGATAAAATGATAGCAATAAGATCTTTAGTGTGTTTGGGAGGCTGCTTGGGCCTCCCAATCGTGGGATTGATGCAGTATGATATCGCAGAAGCAAAGCAAAAAATAAAAAAGTGTTTGGTTCACCGATTTTGTCCACTGTGAACATGCAAATTGGATCAAATCATAGAAGTAGCAATTTCATACTTCTGACATCGATTTACTATTTACGATTGTGAATAGGCACTGTTCACCTTATTATTTTTTTCTGATATACTTTACTTATTTTAGTCTTAATTATAAGACTCAATTAACTTTTTAAATAATTCTAAGAAAACCAATTACTTTATTTTAAAGTATTAAAATTTATCGTTTTTTCAAAATATTTCTTTTTACTTATGAACTAATATATAATATGATAAAACACAATATATGATATAATTAAGTAACCTATTTTGCTTTCTTCACTTCTCTAAAAAAATTTAATTGGATCTTATAATTAGGACTGGAGATAGTATAAATATTATACTATATTTCTATGTAATAAGACTCCCTCAAATTCTAATTATAAGATCTAGTTGATTTTTTTTGAAAAGATTAAGGAAGCTAAAAGAGTCAACTATGTCTTATAATTAGAATTGAAAGTAGTATAAATATCATACTATATTTACATGTAAGAAGACTCCCTCCGGTCTTAATTATAAGACTTAATTGGTTTTTTTTGAAGAGATTAAGAAAGCCAAAAGAGTCAACTAGGTCTTATAATTAAGACCGGAGGTAGTATAAATATCACACTATATTTACGTGTAATAAGACTCTCTCCGGTCCTAATTATAAGACCTCGTTGGTGTTTTTTTAGAGAGATTAAAGAAGTTAAAATAGTCAACTAGGTCTTATAATTAGGACTGGAGTTAGTATAAATATCACAATATATTTAGTTATACATGTGTGTGTGTAATATATATAATATGATTTATACCCTTTTCAGTCATTTCCCATAAAAAGCTACTTTTACAAAATTTCAACTAAACAAGTTTTACTTTTGCATAAGTAACTTATAAGTAACTTTTGTAATTTTTATTTCAAACATAAATCAAATTATCCAATTTTATTTTTACTCAATCTTACTTTTACTCAATAAAATCTTTAATCCAAATATACCCCTTATATAAGCTAAAAAGTGCAAATACACAAACTCTCTCTCTCTCTCACACACACACACAAGCTAAAGAGTGCAGGATACACAAACTCTCTCTCTCACACACAGAGATATTAGTATTCAATCAAGTAATAATATCAAGTACTTTTGGTTATCCCTAACCATAAATAAACAAAGTACCTTGAAGTTAAAAGGAGTGGGATCTGTCTTATCACTATATTTATATAACGTACTGAGAACCCTGAAATCCAGGTAGACACTGGCCATAATTATGGACTTCATAGTTGTTCAACAGAGAACTCAGATGCTTATCTCTTCCCTTCTTTCCTTTCAACACTTTCATCTTCTCACACTACCTCGCAAATCACAATACGACAAAAATATCTTCCATCATGTCTCAAAAACCCCAGAATCATCATACCCAGAAATGATAGATCAGAAAGTTCAAGACGAGCCTCCTTGAACTCTCTGCTACTTCAATTGGATCGTCTTCTTCTTCTTCTTCTTTGTCGTGTAGGTATGTAAACAGTGCTCACTTCTCTTAATTCTGTCAAGGATAGGGTTTGAACTTTGAATCTTCCATAGACGATGGTGATCTCTCAGTTATTAAGATCCAAGAGTGATCTTAAAATTTATATGTACCTTCAAAATTATAAGCATCAATCAGAAAATTTCTTTATATATATAGATTTGTCCAGCTAGCCACACACACCCCCACCCCATTTTGATGTATCGCTGTGTCAGATGAAATATTAAAATGCTATAATTTAACACTGCTGTGGATTATTTGGTTGTTCTATATGAACAAGATCTGAACTCAGCTGGTTCTGGTGTGTTTTATCATAATACATCTTACTTGGGGCATGCTTAAGGCTTTTAAGTTATTAGACGTTTTCTTATTTGGTGTCAAACAAACCAAAATGTATCAGATAATAAGATTAGAATTTCCCCTTCCCCTTCCCCTTCCCTATGTTTTACATCAAGGATTTTGCCGGATTCTTGAAGGTTTTAGGTGTATCTATATTGCTCCAACTTAAAGCAAGTGTTTGTAATTTTATTGAATTAGAATTTGATAATTGCACCAAGGCCCATGATTATCAACTTAAAGCAAGCGAATTGGTCCTATCTGACATAGTTACTATATCGTCAACGTTGATTGGCCTTATAGCCGTGACATTTTTGTATCATTTTAAAACCATCATATGTACTTTTATACCAAAGGAAACTTCATTATGCTAGGTACTCATGGGATAATATTTTGGAGTAGTTAAATTTTGCTCCTTAAGCTTTTTCTTTTAATTAATTTTTTAACATTGTAGGGATGCATGAAACCTCGAAACGTAGTTATGCAAAAGTGGCTTAAAGAAGTAAGTAGTGGACAATTGATGGCATCTCATTTCTTACCCATCCAATGTTATATTGCGAAAATAACCGAGTTGGGTGAATTTGACTTATTTAAAAATTTTTATTTTATTTTTGTGAATTAATTAATAGGCAAGGATATAAGTAAAAAATAATAAAATATTTTTTTCATAAAAAATAATTGCAAGGCACAAATTTAGTTTAAAATAATTCAAGAATTTTTAAATACCCGATTCTTACTTAATTATTGGATCAAATTGTATACTATAAAGCAACGTGCATTTATATAGAAGTAATTAACAATTAAAGGCTCAATTAGCGCAAAACCCCCTTGAACTTTACTCCTCTGGCCTTATTTATTGGGAAGGGTGATAATTTATTTTTTAGTCATATAATATAAGACACCTAGTTAAGTTTTTAAGGTATAAACCCTTCAGTTATATGTTACTATGTTGACTTCATTTTCAATACCATATTATATGTATTAAGTTGGGGTAGATTTGTTAAATTATATGCTAGAATTGTTGAGGTGTACCCGATTTTTCTCTTAATTAGCCTCTCTAACTTTTGAAATTGTACATTTATGGATGTTAATAATATATAGCTTTGTTCATTATTTATATGTAGATACCTCAAAATTAAAGAAATTTTGCTGCATACAATTCAAAGTTTGAAGTGTCATATATGTGAAAATAAATTTCAAGGGGTATAAAACTGATATTTTCAAGTCATCTCTATATAGTCCAGAATTTTGGGAATCCATTCACTGTAAAGTTTTAAACTTCAAAAGGTTGAGAGCTTATTTACGTACGGAGTATGATATAAAGTTTACGGTTTTTTATAATTTAATTGTAATTAAGAAATAATAAAAGTCTGTATTATGTATCGGACTCAGCTCCTGCTCTTTTTCTTGTGCATTCACTTATTAAATATGAAAAAAAATACTGCAAATCTGTCTTGCAATTCTATCTCTCATGGTTGCATATAGATCCTCTAATGTTTAAAGATGTTCTTACAAAACTATTTTAAATTACTTTCTCCCATGAGATATACTTATTAAATTTGATTATATTAAGGAAGTTGATTAGGTTATTTAATATGACATTTTTTAAAATCCCAAGTTATTTTCCTTAATTCTCTCAATCACTCTCCTCTTAGATTATTGTAGAGGGAGCAACAGTATCAAGTGGGGTTAATTAAGAAAATATTAATAACAAATATAAAAATTATATCTTATATTTATGATTAAGATCAATTCATCAAATATATTTTATATGAAGAACTGGAAATAGTGTTTAGATTTAATTATATATGACAATATAAATATAAATCTAAATTTATATTCTATAATAATTTAAAAGCTCACGCTAGTTATTTGAAAAATGAACACTCCAAAACAAATTTAAATAATGTACAATGTTCATAATGATTGTAAAAATAGTAAGTTCATAAAGGATACAAAAAATTAGTACATATCTTTTTATCTCTCTCTGTTTAAATATTCGGAGTCCTAAAAAATAGAAAAGAACAAAGTGGGAAAGAAAGAGGTGGCACACGCAACTCATATTCGCAGATATGTAATATGTTCAAACAAGTTATGTGAAAAAGCAGCATGAGAGGAAAGTAAATGATGTTTTGATGACTGAGAGAAGTTGGTGATTTTAGTTGTGGGTAATTAATGATGCTCTTTGTCTTTTTGAACGAAAGACGTGTGTGTGGATGTGGGTATCTATGTCTAACAGCATATTGGAGATTCTCACTATACTCATCTCACACGAAATTGTTGGGATAATCCAATTAATAATATATAAATACTGTATGTGAATTCTACAAGAGCAGCAGCGGAAGATTTGATGTGAAATACCTCCAGCCATAGTTAGTCAAAACAACCCATCTCATTATCTGAAATAAGAGAAAATATAAACAATAAACTAGATTAGAATAATATGAGAATTCTTCTAATGGGAAGATTGTGGCACAGTGATGGACTGTTAATTGCCGTCACCCGTCATGGAACCTCAGGGGAGCAAGTGCATATTTCTATGATACTACTCTAAGACCCGACCTAGGCTATTTATAACCTCACATCAAGGCTTGTAATAACTTTACCGGTCAAACAGGTAACCCTAAACCAAATCTCTATTCAAATCTCATGTGGGACACAATTGAGAGATATTTTATCCAAAATATATTAAATAGATAATGTTTAAAACTAATAAGATATTATTTAGATTCTTAATTAATCAAAGCAATTAATTAGCAATATCTAGAATATCTTTATATGATCAACTATCCAAAATATATCTGAACAAATATCAA
>JBAGKO010209026.1:0-13367 GCA_037177275.1 Acacia concinna
AATATGAAATTACAAACCAAATTGGAAACCCAAAATTCAATTCCCTAATTAATACTAATTTGAATTCAAATCAATTTTCAAATTGGAAATGAAACTAATTTGAATTTCAAATTAATTCCAAATTGGAAACCTATACTAATTTTGAATTCAAATCAATTTCAAATTGGAACCCATACTAATTTGAATTCAAATCAATTCTAAATTGGAAACCCATGTGTAGCTCTGAGTCTGCTCTTTAATTTGATGCCTCCAAGCCCAAAACTTGATCAACAACTCCATGTTGATGTCCTCCTCCATCAAAAGGCTCATTTGAACTTGAAGAGTAATTAATTGAATTTGAAGAGGCAAATTGTCGATTATGGATATCTTGGGTCGCATCAATGGGGCACAAAAAAAAATATAAGGCCATGAACATTATGTATGTTGTGAGTAGATATTCACAAGGTATATATAAATTTGTATGTCATACAGGTCAGAAAGGTTGGTTCACTCACATGAACAATCATCTTGTCATAAAGGCATGGTAAAGTAAGACAAGTAATTGATCACCATAAGATAGTAATAAAAGATATTTGCATTTGAGTCACCTCAGTAAAACTGAGATGAGATCTATATGCATATGTAAAAATAGATCGACCTATGAATACATGAATGTATCATAAGACATGTAGCCAAGTAAATAACTGTCTTTTACAAATGATTGTGAAAAGAAGTTTTGGTTTCAAATGGGGAAAAATTGTGAAAATTAATGCATGAACAGTGAAAAACAAGATAAAAATTGATAGACAATCACCATAGCATGCAATTCATATTGCTTGTGCTTAAGAGTAAGATTGCAATATGGGGCGTAGTGAAAGATCTTTGATTCACTACAGTGTGAGTCCTAGGAAGGAAAAAAATCCTTCCACAATGGCCTTAAGACTTAGGAGGCATCATAAAGGTTTAATTTGGCGTCAGCTACTTTACCTAAAACTTTATGACCACTCATGATTCGATTAAACGTGTAAAAACTAGGAAAGTGATCAAGTCAAGAACAATTGAAGTTTAGTCAAAAAGGAAGATTTACCCCTAAATACACAAGCTATGCTAGTGTCTGTGGTTGACCCCTTACTAGTTCGCCAAGTAACTTGTAAGTACGGATACTATGTGCATGTAGGGCAATCTGAGTTAATCTAAGCATTTACTCAAGAGGGATCAAATATGATATGAGGATTATGTATGAGAGAATCTAGGGCATTTGAGGCAATAATTTACAGTTACATAATAGGTGTCTTGGATGTTGATCATATGAAGGGATTTCTAGCATTGCAAGCACTAAAATCTCTAAAGACTTTACCCATGTAGCCACAGTAGACGCCAAGTACGAAACAAAAGAAATTGAGAATCACACTATGGAAAGCCCATCAAGTACGAGTGGGAGATGTTGGATTTTGGCTTAAGTTCGCTCTTAATGGGTCGGACTGATTGCTTCATAATAAAATCTAAATGAATAAAAGAAGAGACTTGATGTGCAATTATTTCCTAAAATGAATTACAATTGAATCAAGAAAGGTTAACTAAAATAAATAAATAAATATGGAATGTTTTCTCTTGATTAGTAAATCATTGGTATTGCTAGTGATTACAACTCATAATGCAAGTTAAAAGATGTTGGGAAATTACTCAACAATTTGTTGCATTATTGCTTGGTGGGCAAGCAAGAAGAAATTTCATCATCTACCATCGACAACCAACAAATAACAACGAGAGAATCAAGGTTTAAGAGTTTACCTCTTCATCTTTGCTCTCTCTCTCTCTCTCTAACTGTCAAGCCCTTCAAGAAGGATCCAACCATTAGAAGAGGTAGGAGGTCAAGAATCATGGAGAAAATGAAAGATTCTTGCTTAAACTTACCTTGGAATCTCTTGTTTCTTCTTTCTTTCCTTCATCTTCTCTTCCTCTTCTCTCTAACTCTCCAAGAATTCTCTCTTTGTCTTGCTCCCTTGGCTGGCTGAAATATGGGCAGATTATGCCCCTTAATGTTGCCTCTTGTGCACTTAAAGCACATGCTAATTTCCCTTAATTTATTGAGATATATTCTTGACCTCAAACTAAATCTTGGCCTTTCATTTTGGCTTTCCCATCTTGCCCTTGAGATCATATTTAATTTTCCCTTTTTATACTTGAATGTGTCACAAATTACCAATATGCCATTACATTTTAATTATGGTAATTTCTTTTTTACCATGAATAATTCTTAGAACCATTTTTAACCATAATATTCCATATTTTCCTAAATGGAACTCATTCTTCTTACTTCCAGAACCTTAGTTTCACCTGGTCCCCTTTTTCCATCATTTTAAATAATTTTCCCTTTTTTTCTTGAATCAATTAGTTGTAGAATTTTTTTTTAATTTTTGAAAATTCATAACTGATGATATAGATGTCCAATTGAGAGGATTCTAAAGGCTATGTAACCCTTAGTTTAGTTCAGGAAAAAAAATAAAACCATAACCTTTCTTGATACAATACGGGGGACAGATTGACTAGACACAATTTTGGAAATCATTTTTTGTTGTGTTTTTACGAAGTAACAGGCAAACACAAAAGAATGGGCAGAAGAAGGAGAAGAAGAGAATGGGAAAAACACAAGACAAAGAAGATGGAAACAATGAAAAAAGGGAAAACAGAAATAAGATAACAAAAAGAATAGAACTTGGATTCTAGCAAACCTTATTTGTGATACCAACTAATACGATTGGGGGATGGCCAGCTAGAAACAAGTTTGGAAACACGTAGGGACAAATGATCGAAGGTAGGACCTTAAGAGAACCTGTCTCTTCAACCTTAGCTACAAAGACACCACAAGGATGATTAGCCCTTGATATAGTCGAGTATTCTCACAAGAATAAAAGGAAGCAAGCAAAGCTCGCACAAGAGAAATAAAATTATCAATTTTCATTAATCAAGTCTTTCCTCCAAGTACAAAAATTTAGCCTTCTTAAATAGGCTACAATTGGGCAGCCCAGAACTAAAAACTTAATCATTAATGCCAAAATTGATGCCTTAATTATGATTGATTACCTTTATTGGCATCATTCAATCCTAGAGGAATTAGGAAATTACTTACACTTCTAGAATAAGTTTGCTGCCTAAAAATAGGAAACTAAAGCATAGTCTTTTAGAACAATAAAAAATAGGAAACTTAATTAAAAACGGAATTAAATCTAATTTGATCAATAAGGTCGCCTTCTAGGTGCTTCTTGGAGTGTCTTGGAGTCACTTATGATAATCCACCAAAGCACATGCTTGTCACATGGTATTTTAAATTAATTCTTCAATTTGGACAATGCATGGGCCTTGTACATTATCTTGTTGGTCTTCTAACAATGTAATTAGCATTCTTTGTCTCTTGTTGGGCATAGTGAAGGATACCTCTTCCAAATAAATGGGCTCAAACTCTTTTATATCTCTTATCACACAATTTAGATCCTCCTTCATTGCTTTAGTCCTTGCTCTTGTCATTGGGCCTCCAATGCCTTGTAATGGGTCTTTGGGAATATTGGACATCCTTCCTTGAGCTTGGGCTTCCGTTTGCACACCTTGCTCCATTGAAGTCTCATCTTGTTGTGCTCCTCCATCATTTCTAGATGCATATCAATTTAGTTCCTATTCAACAATCACTACCCCGGAATTCGCCAGTTTTTCCCAGCCAAGCTTCAAAAATATAGAACTCCTAACATATACGTCTAAATCAGGCAAATGATATTACAACTTAAATCTTGACATATTTATTTATAGACTAAAAAGTTTCATAATGTTTGGACACCGTTAGCGAAGGTAAAAATGATGTACAATCCACTATTTTATTCCATTTAATTTATTCTATTTACAAGGAATATTTGGTGACTAATTTTTGGTATGTTACATCTTGCATCTGAATGTGCATTGGTTGTTAAAATTGCTTAGACAATCATTGTGAAATTATTTGATCTTATTGTGCATCAGTCTTACAATCTAGATTTCACTGCTTGTTGTTCTTACCAAACCTATATGTTGCTGTTGAGTTTTCATCATTTGTTTACTCAATTCATGATACATATGCCTTATGACCTATAGCTTTACTACCGTGTCATATAGCCTATTGCACAACTATTCTTGTGTGTATTTTGGGGATTTCTGTGTTACCCTTGGCCGACACACAAGAGTGGGTGAATTGGATGTAAGATAAAATCTTAAGAACTTTGATTATCTTTTTTGCATTTTAGTTAAAGTAGTAAGTATGAAATTAATGAAACATAAGTACACAATAAATAATTAAATTGGTAATGCTAGAAATGTAAGAGATAAGGGTAGAGAAATGCAAACTTACTTAGACTAGTTCAGTCTTCCAATGACCTACGTCTAGTTCCTAGGCTCCTCCTAAGATTTTCAATCAACTATTTTCTTGTTTAATCCGGGTACAAGAGAAACCTATACAACCCAAAAAGTTTAGCTGGGTACTTGTAACATCATGATATTTTTAATTCCCTAAATGAGGGATTTGGATGGGCAAAGGGCCATAATGGATAGAGAAAAGAGAGATCTCCTGACTTTTAAAGTGTGATAAGGGGAAGACCTATGTGCGAAAAGGAAAAACTCAACAAAGTTAGAGTTTTAATTTTGGTCAGGTCTAAAAAGCCTTGAAAATTCCCATGAAAGCCCATAAAATAGCAGAGAGCATCCAGAACTATATATGAGGTTCAAAATAACGTTTTGAGGTCTAAGGAATTTTTAGTGAATTTTTGGAATATTTTAATATTTTTTGTTGGATCAGGTTTTTGATCGAAAAATTAATTATTTTAGATACATAGGGACCTCAATATTTTGGCTTGGAATTGGAGAAAATTAGTATGATATTTTATAGAATCTATAAAATTATCTTGAGCCCAAAAAGAGGTTCAGAGATAACAGTAAAAATCGCCACAGTTGGATTTTGCCGATAAAAGGCAATTTTTGGAGAAAAATTAATTTTGGGAGTTCTATATTACAAAAAAATTATGAAATTTTTATGGGAGACTCCTGGAATATTTAAGGATTGATTTACAAAATTTTGAGAAGGCTCAAGAAGCCTTTAGAAGGGACATGTGTCATGTGAAGAAGGACAAGTGTGAACATTTGACTTTTGGCATTGGTGAGAAACCAAACATGGCCTTAATGGTTTTCTATAAATAGACCCCCTCCCTCTTCATTTGGCCAAAATTTTGTGCAACTTTGGGGAATATCTTGGCAATTGAAAACTCAGTCTATTTCAAGAGGAAAGAAAGGGGATTCAAGCTACACTGACTCGACAATTGGTCCAGGTAAATTATAGCCTGTATTTCCATTCATTCTCCTTCCTTTTCCTATGGTCAGTGATTATTTTCATTGGTTTGATGATTCCATTATATTTAGAATATTGTTTTACTTGAAAAAATGTTTTAAGAACACAAGTGAAATATTGAATTGAGGAAAATCACTTGATACCTTAAGAGAAGAGGTGTTTAGCCCAAGGGATATAATGGGGAAGGAATGTGAGCTTGATCAAACAAAGTTCACATAAGAATTCCATGAGCCAAATTGTGTAAGGCTAGCACTCCAAAATTTTTTGTCAATAGGAAGTTATGATCAAAAGAGTGACTACTCTTCTAGAACGGGTGTCATGTTCGACTAGTTAATTCAGAGGTTCATATCTCCTTACTATAAACTTCGATGAGCTTAATCTTGGCCTCTATGAAACAATCCTTGAGTCCAGTTTCATATGCAAGAAGTTTTATCTCAATTGGATCTAAATTGTCAGAGAAATCTTCAAAATATTGAACCTATCTTTGCATGTAAATTCCAACATTAAATTCAAAGATACACATCTCCTTCATTTGATATGATTTGAGCTTGCTTCTTGTTTCTGTGTGTCCCATTTGAAGTCTCCAAAATACCAAACAAATCTTCTTTCTGACTAAACTACAAAATGTTACACATTAAATATAGTAGTTAGTCAATGTATTGCAAACTATTTGCTCTTTAATAATTGGCATCCGTATTTGACATCATCAAAATTAATCATGCATCTAACATTCTCCCCCTTTTCGACAATGACAAATCCATAATGAAAATATGCATGGATATGTAAACAAATTAATCGAAACATGTTTTTTTGGCAATCTCCCCCCATTTGGCATAAGCAAAAAATTTGAAGGATAACCAAGATAATCTCTTAGAGAAGCAAATATGAAAACAAATTAGAAATGCCTTAGACAAAAGAAATGTGTCATCCTTCACTCTTAATGTGATGCAATAAATAAAGGGTTTTATGGAAACAACTTTGAAATAAATTGTACATGGCATTCAAGAAAAATTTCATGAGCAAAGATTTTTCAAGGAAACTCTCATATAAATGCTAATTGATAGTAAAGATGTGCACATAGCTACAAAAATAAAGAGAGACGGTTTAGAAGGACCTAGTCTATAGAGGACTGAGAGATCTCACAACAATTGAAGTAAAATCCCGGGAAGGACCAATATGCAAAGAGAAAAAATTCTGTAAAGTTTTAGGTCAAAATGCGATTGGTCCGAAAGCCTAAAAAATTTCTATAAAATTCCAATAAATATTACAAGCATCCATAATAGTACATACTGATCAAAATGATTTTTGGAGGTATAAGAAATTTTAAGTGAATTTTTGAATATTTTTGTCCAGACTGGGTTTTTAGTCAAAACTTTATCATATATTTAAGGACCACAATATTCTGGCTTGTAATTAGGAAAAATTAATACATTATTTTAGAGGATTTATAGAGTTATTTGGAGGTCAAGAAAAAGTCCAAAGATATTAGCAAAAATTGTTGAAATCGGTTAATCGTCGGTATAATGGACTTTTCAGAGAAAAATTAATTTTGGGATTTCTAGAAGTCCAAAAGCCCTAAAATTTTTATGGGAACCTCCTGGTATTTTTTAGATAATTTTGAAAAAATTTTGAGAATTTTTGAACAGGTATATAATATTCTAGAATTTTCCAATTATTTCCTTCAATTCAGAGCAAAATTGTTGGGGAAACTAGGCCAGAAGAGGGCTGCACGTTTTCGGGCTGTAGGGCTAACTAACTTGGCAGAAAAGCCAAGAAAAAATGAAGAAGCTTATAGAAAGGTGTGGAAGGACACACGTCACAGTTAGGTTAAAAGCAGTGTGAACATAACAATTTTGGAAATTCCATGTGTCCTAAACTATAACTATAAATACCCCCTCCTTTTCTAAACCATTCCCTTCTCCTCTCCCAAACTATGCCCCCTCCCTCTATAAGAGAGTCCTGTCAGTTTGCAAGTGAGATCAGTTCGGAGGAAGTTCGAGCGGCCTTGATTCGGTCTTCAGTTCAAGTAAGTTCTTGCTTTCTCCCTCTTTTGAATTCCTTTATTTTTCTGTAGTATTTAGAGTATTCCTAAGGAGAAGTTCTATCCAATTGGCTGGCCTAGATAGTAATCCTAAGGGGAAGTGTTGTCCAACTATCCTAGCTTAAATAGCCTTTCTAAAGGGGAAGTGTTGCTCAATTGTTTAGGACTATATAGCATTTCTAAGGGAGAAGTGTTGTCCAACTGTCTGAGACTAGATATCATTTCTAAGGAGGGATGTTATCTAATTGTCTCAGGCTAGGTAGGATTTCTAAGGAGGAGATGATGCCCAACTGTTATGTCTAGGTAGTTTTTTGGGCATTTCTAAGGGGAGATACTGCCTAACTGCCCCGGCTTAGATAGTGGGAAAAGGCCAACATGAGGGGTCTGTGTTCTATGGGCCATGTAGGGTGTCCTACAAAGGGGTACTGATGGGAAGGAATGTGATTCAGGTAATGTGAAACCCAGACCCTAAGGGATAAGGAGAGGAAGGGTTTGTGGTTTATTGTTAGTGGCATACATTAATGCCTTTACATTGTGGTCTATTTAGGCATTGCAGAGAAGTGATCAAGTGATCCAATGCAACACCAAAAGCTTATAAAGGAAACCAACATTGTGCAGGAGTGAGCAATAGCTAGAATCTCTAACCTTAACTTATATTGCCTTGCATCTCTGCTGTTTGTTTATGCTGGTATACTGTGTTATGGTTGAGTTAGCATGTTATGTATGGGATGTATGACTCCCTATTTATATGCTTTGGCTATGTGATTAAGGTAGAGTCACATCCATACTCCCTATACACGATAAGTGCAAAGAGAGAGCACTAAATGAGTAGTACGAGCATTGCATATAGCATGACTTGCATTGCATTATATTGTTATTGGTTATGGTTTTGCTATTAAGATTTCCCCATAAACCTTACCCTCTCCACAATACAGGTGAAGGATCGACAGAAGACAAGGGAAAGTAAAGAGCCCAATAGTGTTATTTATGCTTTATGTAACTGCTTCTGGCTTGTATATATTCATATATTCTGAGACTGATGTTTATAATGGATACTGGCATGTATACATACATATATAAAGCAATGTTTTTAAGTATATGATATGTGGTTTGTAAACCATGTTATGGTGGCATGCGTATGTTGCTATAATAAGAAAAATTTCCCCATGTTTCTTCACACTCACAACCATAATTAGTAGTTCTAAGGGCCACTTGAAGGTATAGTAAAGGGCTAGAAAAGTGGGATGTGACAAAAACAAAGTGCAAAAATACAACTTTTCATTCAAAAATCAAGTCTTGATTCATTACAAAAAATGTAGCCTTATTAAATAGGCAATAATAGGCAACATAGAATTAAAACCCTAGTCATTAATGCCTAAAATGATGCATTAATGATGATTGGTTATCTTGATTGACACCATTCAAGCCTAACGAAATAAGGAAACTACTTAATCTTTAAGAATAAATCAGCTACCTAAAAACAGGAACTAAATCATCCTTCTAGAACATATGTTGACCAAACAAAGCCTTATTTAATGCAAATAAAAATAGGAAAGTTTCTTAAAACAAAATTAAACCCTAATAAATAGATGAGGACGTCTTCTAGATCCTTCTTGAATTATTTTGGACGTCACTTATGCCCTACTCCAAGGCACATGTTTATCACATGGTATTTTAAGTGAATGCATCAATCTGGACTGTACATGGACATTGTAGATCATTTGGGCTTCTAACAATGTAATTAGCACTCTTTAGCTCTTGTTTGACAAACTAAAAGATGCCTCTTTCAAATAGGTAGGCTTGATCAGTCACTATATTTACATTGTTTTCTTGAGTGTTTTCCACTAAATTGCATACTTTTACCCTCATTATGCATTGCAATTTTGCTGTTTTAGGGGTAAAATGGGCTAATTTCCTCTCCTTATTTGTAATTGCTTATTTGGTCTTTACAAATCTCTTCATTGTGATTTTTCAAGCAGTTGGAGAAGGACTTGAGACCCAAAGATGGAGCATCGATGGAGCCACCAACGCTTAAAGGCCAAAGCACAGAGAGCACTGTTTTAGAACCTGAGGTCACGACATAGACCATTGAGGTTGTGACCTGGGCAATTTTAATGAAGCTGTGCGTTTTAGAGGAATAGGAAATCAAGTTGGAACTTTCTGGAACGCCAGATTGTGACTTGGAGACCCGAGGTCGCGACCTGAGTGCGTGGAATGAAACTTTCATAATTTGAAAACTTTCCTAATTTGAAGACCTTCTTGATTTGAAGTAGGGTTTTTTGCAAGGCCTATGAAAAGGGGGGTTAGCCTTCATTCAAAAGAAGCTCTGCCACTGCAGATTTACAACCAGGCAACCACAAACCCTATTCTGTCAATTCCCCTCAATTCCATAATCCTACCTCAAACCCTAAGCCTCCATCCATCAATTCCCACCATATCTAACCACCCTAAGCATCCCAAACACCATCTTCCTCACCAAACCTAGCATCTCTCATGGATTCGATGATCAAACATGATTGCGGGAGATTGGAAGCCATGAGAGGTTAAATCCCTTAGCCTCTTGGTGATGGGAAATGAAGCTTGGACTTCAAGTAACAACCATGGGACTAGTTTTCAATATGAATATCTTCTTCTTCATCTCTTGTAGGGGTTCCTAGATCTAGGAGGTTTACATGGATGTTGGGGTTGTTGATTACGATTGTAATTCTTATGATTTAGATTGATTTTTGCATATGTGTTGATGTTTGAATATTTGGTTTAATTTTATATATAAAGTTTAAGACTTTTGTGTGTTAGTTTGTTTGTCATAATTGTGATGAAATTTTTTGCACACGCATCATTCTCGGATTGTTGATTGACAATTCGAGGATCTTTCATTCATCTTTTCACGTGTACTCTAAGGGCTTAAATAGTGATTTAATTGGTGATTAATTATACTTGGATCCAAGGAAGTTTTGCATTAATTAAACCATTGGACCCAATTGCTTGGGGTTTTTCTTAAAACTTATAGATTTTGAAACTCCAATTATATTTTGAGAGAGCGAGGATAGTCGAGTGTCCATAATCGAGAGACTGTTTTATCATACCATCTTTTCATCCAAAATCAAACCTTTCCTAATTTAAAAACACCAAAAATATTTTCTTTTTACTTTCCTTAATTTATTTACACCATTCAAAACCCTCATTTTTACCATTCTCACTCTGCTTTTCTTTAAAATTAGTTTATAGGATTTTCCAATTAGTGTTCCTCTAGAAGAATGATTGGTTGCCCTATACTACATTAATTTGATGCAATCTTTCTGACAAATCGATAGGTGACAGTCTCGGCCTGATAAAGACTCCAACTCTTTAAATTCCCTTATCACACAATTCAGAGCCTCCTTAATTGCTTTAGTTCTTTCCTTGTCATTGAGCCTTCAATGCCTTGTAATAGATCTTTTCGGACATTGGACTTTTCTCCTTTAGCAGGCTTCCTTTTGTAAGCCTTGCTTTATTAAAGCTCCATCTTGATTCGTATCACTTATAAACTATATATCAAAAAAACATATACCACCCACTCCATAACCCAATTAGTCTTAAAACAGGTCGATTAATCATGCCTTTATCACATAATCATAATTGATTTTTCCTCCTTTGTGATTTTCCCCTTTTACGCACATATTTTATTATAATTTGTAGTTGATTATGGTTTGTAATTATTTTCAATTTATTAAAAAACATTAATAATCATTTATAATAATTGTCCAATAATATGTGCTTTTCTAATTTTGAATAAACATACCTTTAACAACAAAATTGAATTTGGCAGGATTTAACACCCATTTTAATCACACATTTTATTATTGTGGTAAGCTGATTAGCAATGAAGAAAAGGCATCAATGCACATTTATAATAATTAGGTGAAAGTTAATCGGTAATTGTTAATTGGTGCTTTATAATAATTGGGTGGATGTTCATTGGTAATTGCATTGTAGTCATAAAAAATTACTTATAAAATGTAATGTTAATAGAATTCATGTCTTTCTACAACCGATGGGGGTTAACACTAGTTCCATTCTAAAGTTACTAGATATTGGAAAGGCTAGAGTAGCTCCCTTTCATGGAGGAGAACTTCTAGTGTTTTCTAATGAGTAAATTTCGCGACTAGTTGCTTGATGAAGAAATTATTTAAGTTTAAAAAAACTAAAAAAAAGAAAATTTACATTCTATAATGGCTTTTATAGATTGAAAGGTCAAATGAAGAGCCTTTAATTAGATTTAGCTATATATATACAAGTATGGAAATTCAAAATCATATATAAGTGATATTCACCTAGTGTCTGAAAATCACGAATCGCACTCTGCAATTGGCTAACCTGGCTTCTTAGAAATTATTACCCTTTACTTAATAATGACTTTCCATTTTCCTATCTATGTTGTGGATTGTTAGAAATAATATAAGATAATAGAGGAGAGAGATGGGTACCGGGTCAATCGAATTTGAGAGGATAGCTCATGTATCAGTTAAGACTATTAGAGCCTAATCAGGTTTTGCATAGCAGTGCACCATAACATAAAGAAATTATAGAAGAAAAGAAGAGAGAGCGTAACTAATCTCAATCACTCTAGGGTATCTTTTCTGCTTGATGAGAGGCTCTATTTATAGAGATATTTAGCTTGCACTTCAAGTGTAATCATAGGAGGGGTGCTTTATGAGTGGAACCTTGAATTCAATTTTTTTGTATAATTCTGCCCTGTTTCGTGTGGGCTCTAATTTGGGATGTTAGAGCTGGATTTCGGCTCATTTAATGCTTCCAATGTGGTTAAAATGGAATTTTGTATAGGGTAAAGGTAGGAATGTGAATTGGAAGCATTAAACTTAGAAAATGACATTTTTGTCAAGAATTGAGTCCATTCTGGTTTGGGCCTGGAACAGGGGGAAGGGCTGTGAATTTGGAAATTCTAAACCCAAAAATGGAATTAGGATGCGAATTTTGTAGGGATAGTGTAACATCCTAGAAATTTTTGAGGTAGACTAAGGGTCATACCCTGATATTTTTCTAGGCCTAGATACAGCATTTCGAATGACTAGAGGGCCTTAGTCTGTAGAGGATTGAGAGATCTCACAATATTGAAGTGAAACCTGGGGAAGGACCTAAGTGTAAAGAGGGAAAAATTCCGCAAAGTTTTGAAATGTGGTTAGGTCCCAAGCCCTAAAAATCTCCAAAAGATCCCAGTAAATAGTACAGGATGCCCAGAACATGGCAAAGCAGCCAAAATGATTTTTGGAGGTCTAGGGAATTTTTGATGAATTTTTGAATATTCCCCTAATTTTGGCCGGACAAGGTTTTTGGCCAAAATATGATATTATCAGATATTTAAAGACCTTAATGTTCTAGACTGGGATCAGAGAAAATTAGTACATTATTTTAGAGAATTTATAAAGTTGGTTGGAAGTTAGGAAAAAGTCCAGGCAATTAGCAAAAATTGCTGAAAGCGGAAAATCATCGGTAAAATGGACTTTTTGGAGAAAAATTATTGTTGAGAGTTCTAGATGTCCAAAAATTCTAAAAGTTTTATAGTAGCTAGTTGGGGATTTTAGAGAATTTTTGGTAAATTTTGGGAATTTTTGGACAAGTACAGAAATTTCAGAAATTTTTTAAATTTCAGAAATTTTTTGAATTTCTAGTGGGCGAAGGATAAGGTTCAGATAGGAGGAAACCAGGACCCTAAGGGTATAAAGAGAGAAGGGTAGTAGTACATTGTTAGAGGTAGACAATAATGCCCTATATTGGGGTATGTGTGTAGGTGTTACAAAGAGGCATATTAGTAATCCAACAATGTCAGAAACAGTGAAACAGAGCCCGTACAACGTGCAAGGACTATACGTTAGCAAGAATCTCTACCCTTAACCTATATTGCTTTGTGTTTTCTTCTGTTTGTTGTATTCTTGTATGCTATATTTTGGTTGTGTTAGCCTATATGCATGAGAGGTATGTAATGCG
>JBAGKO010209065.1:0-13364 GCA_037177275.1 Acacia concinna
AGGTCATGACTAAAACAACCAGAGAGTATATGGAAAGGGATTGAAGCACAGGTCTCGACTAACAAAAACATAGGTCGCGATTTCATCATTTGTTCAGCAAGGTTGTGCAAGTATCCTGCATTGCCTGTAAGGTTATAAAGCTTAGGTCACGACTCCACTAATGTAAGGTCGCCACTTCAAATACCAGAGAGTATATAAATAGAAGGATTCCATGTAGCCTTATACCAACCCAACAAGGTTGAGCTCTAACCTTGTAAGGACCTGTGTCATCGAGGTTGAGCACTCACCCTCGAGGGTGGGATCACAAAATTTCAATAGGAAGGTTTTCTCTAAAACCTGGTTAATGTAGCAAGGCTAGTCAGAAACTTGGCTGTTACAGGGAAGCTGATCACCCTCAAGGATCAACTTTTCCGTCGAGGCTGGAAAAACCAGCAAGGTATCTGACTTAGTTCAAAACCATTTTCCTTCTTTTATACTAAATGGATATTACTCAAGTTGCTTACTTAAGTAATTTCCCTTTAGTTTATCATCAAGAAAAACCCATTTTACAAATCTTACTAAGTTTAGTAATCATCAAAACATAGGATCCAACATTCTCCCCCTTTTTGATTATGACAAAACTTAGTCGTTTAGAAATCAATTTGAACAACAATGAAACATAGACATATGTTAATATCATTAAATCACAAAGAGTCATATGGAAATGATAAGAAACAAGATGTATCATTAGATAACCATAATTACACTTTGGGGCTAGTACAAAACAACATAATGATCATAAATAACTACAAAAACTAGAGGAAAGCTAGAAAACCCAAAGTAAACCAGAAAGACCCATAAATAGATGCTCAAGGCTCATGGTGAAAGATCTATATCAATAGGGTCATCCTCAACTCTTGGAATCACAAGGTCGTCTCCTAAAGGAGCAGAGGCAAGGGGCATAGGATCTATGATAGGAGGCTCAGTAGGCTCATTTCCTCCTTGAGGCTGGTAATCTCCTTGAGGTTGAACAACCTCACCCTTAGGTACACTCTCACTATCAGGAACATGACTACAACCATTTTCCCCCTTTTTGTCATCATCATGTCTGGGGAAGCCAAGGTAGGTCAATATTAGAAGAGGCTCAACCATAGAATCAATAAAAGATGCTAGAGTCTCAACCACATCAGATACATCATCCTCATCTCAATACTCAGCCGAGGAGCCACAAGAAGGTTTAAGAGCAAGGAGGTCAAGTGGAGGAATATGGGGAGAAGTAGGAGGGACTTCACCAGGAACCTCTTCCTCCTAAGAGGAGTAAGGAGAGGATACAGGTGATGGTGGGTGAGATGCAGGCTCAAGGATAGGCTCGGTGTATGGTATGTCATAGTCAATATGTGAATAAATGTCAGGGATAGGTGAGGATGGATGGTGAGTCTCAAGGGGAGGTGAGGATAAATGTGAGACATGGCTAGGTCCTGGAATGTCAGTAGGGGCTATGGTAACATGGACAACTTGGGAAATATCTATGGGTGTGGAGGAAAAATGACCAATAATTGGTCTAGGCGAGAGTGTGGTGATGGTATGGGATTAGGGGTAGGAATATGATGTGGTGAACCTCTAGAAGTACCTCAGAAGGAGTCCATGGCTTCAATAAATAATGAGAGAGAAGCAGATATGGCTCGAAGTGCTATACTCTGCTCATTTGCATGCTGAACCAACTGATCAATGTGAGCATGGAGAGGTGTTAAGTGTGCCTCAATAGTCTGGGAGATATAGGCCTGAAGAGCAAGATTAATCCCTAGAGCCTGAGGAAGTGGGGCTAATGACTGTGTGTCATCCTCTGGTGCAGGTGCAGATGCCTGAGGCATGGTCTAAGGCACAGAGGTAGAAGGAGGAGGAGTCTTCTTCCTCTTCATAGAATATGTGGGCTCTCTACCAGGCAAAGGAAGCTCAATCCCCATATTAGTGAGGTGAGATGGGTCCAAACGATTTGGTCTCTCAACCGAATCACTCACATCTAAATAACAGATCTTATTTGCCTTGAGAATGAGCGAGACGATGTAAGGAAAAGGTATCCTCGTAGACTGCTTGCTGGTAGTGTAGTATCTCCTCAACTCAGCAAATATATACTCTCCCAAGTTCTGCCTCTCCTTCTTAATAATGAGTGCGAATATCTTGTACTCCCAAGTAGTAAAGTAGGACCAGTTCCCATACTTGTAGACCAACATCTGCAAGAAGACATACCAAATGCATCTATAATAATCACTCATCTCAGAAGGTCTAAACCTAATAGGTCCAACCTGAATACCAGGCCTCAGTAATCTGAATATATCAGCACTAGACATCTTGGGTTCCTTGTAAGATGGTGGTTTCTTGATCCCCAACCACTTGTTGATCCTTGAGGCTGAGATTAGAAACTTTTGGCCTTTGACTTTGGCCCTCATCTCCTCCTCTAGTTCCTCTTCCTCTGACCCAGAAACTGATGGCCTAGGTAACAACTCCAAACTGGCATAGAAGTGCTTGACTACCTGTGGAAAGAAGGGTAAGTCAACTGAGATTCAGGGATTGTAGTGTGAGAAGTTGATAAGACATGATATTTATATGGTTTTCTGGGGTATTTTATATCTAAATTGCACACATTTACCTTAATATTGCTTGGTATTATTACTTTGTGAATTAAATGATTAAATATTGCATTTTGATGATTTATGGGTAAAAGTATATTTATTTTATATCTTTTATAAAATTCTTCACTTGCTTGGGCAAAGCCTCTTTGTTGTTATGTTTTCAGGCAAGCAAAGGAGAACATGGAGCCCGGATGGAGCGCGAATTAAGGAACCAGAGCTTGAAGGCCCAAACACAGTTGTTCTTCCTGCTGAGGTCGCGACTTGGACTTGTGAGGTCACGACCTGGGAAGTTTTAATGAAGCTGTGCGTTTTGGATCAAAGTCAAGGTTGGAGGGGATTTTCATGAAGGAAAGTCACGACGTGGACAATATGAGGTTGCGACCTAAGGACGTAATCAGCGAAGACGCGATTTTTGATAGAGATTGTGATTTGGATAAGATATGTTTTCAAATAAAGATACAATTCATATAGGATCTGAATTAAGCCTATAAAAAGGGAGAGTACCCATTAATTAACTACGGTCCGGAGCCATGAGATTTCATGGTACGGTACCTTGAAACCCTAATCCTCAATTCCAAACCCTAACCATCCATCTACCAAATTCTACCTATCAATTCACCATAAACCTCAACCATCTCTCATGGAGTTGAAGATCAAGCACAATTGCAAGAGATCTGAAGCCATGAGAGGCTAAACCCCTTAGTCTCTCGGTGATAAAAGCAAGGTTGGATCTTATGTAATAACTAAGGGAGTAGATTTTCTATTTAGATCTTAAGTCTCTTCATCTTTAAGAAATTCCCTAGATCTAGGAAGTTTTATTGAGTTTTGAGATTCTTGTTACAATTGTAAATGAGATCTGAATTGAGTATGCAAGTTTGATGTATGAATTTCTTATTTAATATTTATCAAAGTTCAAGACTATTTTATGTGTGTTTGGTAATTTCTACAATTGTATTAATCTTCCTCTCGCGCATAATTCTCAGATTGTTGACAATTCGAGAATTTATTCATGCATTTATTCATCTTGTACTTTAAGAGAACTTAACAATGAATTAATTAATAATTAATCAACCTAGGATCCTAGAAAGGCTTTTAAGTAATTAAATCATTAGACCTAAGTGATCGCTTGGGGTTTTCAAATTGAACTTAGAGATTTAAACTCCCATAATCTTTTGAGAGCGAGGATAGCCGAGCGAACACCATAAGAAACTAGTTCCATCATATTACCCTTTTCAAACAAAACCATCTTTCTAAACCTAAAAACCCAAAAAGAATTAGTTAGTTAATTTAGATTTAGTTTAGTTTAATTTAGTTGCACCATGAAAACCCCCTAATTAACCTACTAATTCGTTTAGTTAGAAATTAGGAAATTACTTAGGAATTCCAATAGAATAGCTCCTTGAGAAGAACGACTGGTTGTGCCCTATACTACATATTTGGTGCAATCAATCTGACGAATCGAAACAGGCGATAGTTTCAGCTTCAATCAGAAGTACTCTGAGAGGTCTAGCTGAATTGAGTTCCTCAAATGCTGTAAGTCTAGATAAGGAGTCTTGTGGATGTTTCTCTTCTTGAAGTCCTCCAAATATCTCTCAATGTCTACCAACTCACTGGTGTTAAAACTAGGAGGAGCAGAAGTACCCTCGTCCTCTCGAGGTAAAGAATGAATACCCTATGCCTGACTCTGCCTCTGAGATCCCTGTCTACTGATCCTCAATGCCTCATCAAACATGTTTACATAAATTTATCTGACCAAGCATCTAGGTGATCCTTCCTCGGTCTATGGAGTGTGGCAAATGAAGGTGCACTCTCGATAGAGAAGTCTGAGGAAGAAGATGATACTACAAGTGCCTTCCCTATCCCTTCCACTTGTTTCTTCTTGGGAGTAGACTATGACCGAGTGACCGGAGGCTCCTAAATCACTACACCCTTTTGCCTCGGTGTCGTGTGTGTCTGAGAGGGCTCTGATGATCTTGCACTCATGACCGAAGGACCCTTCTTGCTCGGAGGATTCTTCTCTTGCACTTTCGGCCTATGCTTCTTGGCCGAAGGATCCTTCTTCTTCTTCGAAGCAACCTCCTTTCATTCTTCGGATTCTCGTTCTTTTTCTTCAGTGTCAAGGTCTTCAAAATGATCTCCAAAGGAGATTGAGCTTGGTAAGGCAGATTGGGATTGTCTAAGCTCTCTTGAGAGTGAAATGGATGAGTCTTTGTATGAGTCATATCTTCGGATTCACTAGTCATGAAGATTTGAGTAAGAATTTGAGAGAACAGGGCTTCGATGAATCGCGAAATGGAAGGCCGAGGGAGAGGAAATTTGGGCTTTTTGTGTTTGATGAGGTTTGGAAGACGTAACAGTTAAATTTTAAGAGAGTATGAATGGTTTTGGGAAGTTAAGGGGTTGAGAGGTTTCTGGGGTTCTCTCAAGGGAAGTTTAAAATGTTTCTGAAAATGTGAGGTTCTTGGTTTTAAACAGGTCGCAACTAACGAAAACACAGGTCGCGACTTCATCATTTGTTTAGCAAGGTTGTGCAAGTATCCTTGCATTGCCTGTAAGGTTATAAAGCTTAGGTCGTGACTCCACTAATGTAAGGTCGCGACTTTAAATACCAAAGAGTATAGAAATAGAAGGATTCCATGTAGCCTTGTACCAACCCAAAAAGGTTGAGCTCTAACTTTGCAGGGACCCGTGTCCTCGAGGTTGAGCACTCACCCTCGAGGGTGGGATCACAAAATGTCAATAGCAAGGTTTTCTCCAAAACCTGGCTGTTGTAGCAAGGCTAGTCAGAAACCTGGCTGTTACAGGGAAGCTGATCACCCTCGAGGATCAACTTTTCCCTCGAGGTTGGAAAAACCAACTAGGTTTTTGACTTAGTTCAAAATCATTTTCCTTCTTTTATACTAAATGGATATTAATCAAGTATGCTTACTTAAGTAATTTCCCTTTAGTTCATTATCAAGAAAAACTCATTTTACAAATTCTACTAAGTTTAGTAATCATCAAAATATAGGATCCAACATCATATACGTTCATCTGCTATGAAATTTCACAATATTCCAACTTTTTCCCTAATTAATATATGATATTATACCTCGTTAGAACAAAGTCAAAATAATAATATTAAGGGTAAAATTGTCATTCTCATAAAGAATTTAATAAGGTGTTTTATAAACGTGACAAAAAATTATTTTATCGTCTCTTCCTTAAAAATAGGCTTCGATGAGTATTTTATATAATGACGCTTCTACCTTCCCATTCAATTGTTCATTGGATTTAGGGTTCAGGTATAAAAATAGCCATAAATTTATACTATAAGCACTAACATACCCATATACTTTTCTTGTGGACAAAAATACAAATCAACTTTAGAATTTGGAGCCAAAAGTTTGGTGATAATCCTAAGATTTTTGTACCTACCATGAAAAGTTGTTTACCGTTTAGCTCAGTGTGAGCACATAGGTCACAAGTAGTGTAAAACGATTATCATTCCCATAAGGATTTTGTAAAACAAGTGATTAAATAAAAGACCACTCCATTCAATTAAGTTAAGCTAAACAAGTTTTTATGTGGAAAGAGAATTTTGAAAACTTTTGTTAAAACTAGAAATTGATAAAGGTAAATATAGGTTTCTAGCATCAAAGGATTTGTTAGACTCTAGGATTGTTTCTCCCCCACACACTTCATAAGACCATTTAATTCCTTCTTAGCTAATTTACTTTAATGAAAAATCATGTGTTTCCATAAGATTCACAAGTATTGGAAAACCTTTCTCAAGTAAAAACCAACATCTATTTTCAGAAAACTCATTCAATTTGTTGCAACAAGCTAGTAAAAATAGTTAGTAAGCTCCAATCTTATAATAACAATATTAGGTCAATAGTTATCTTTCCTACCAACAAACTCTCCATTCAAGCTTGAATTTCAAGACTAGCGTGATTTTATCATAGTTTTTCAAACAAGATAATATCTCTCAAGCGCCGTCTTACTCAACAAATCAATCAATTGGTGAACAATCATTTAGGGATATTAGACACACAGTAAAACCAACACATGATACTTCATTAAATGCTAGAAAAGGAAGAGTACAAGGTCTTAATCTATATAAAGGTTCAAAGTAATGCTAGAGCAAAGGATTTGTTTGCTCATTACAAAGAACTAGCTGAAAATATTCATAATAATTACAACCATATCAATGAGACCACATCAATGTGAAAGAGAAAGCAAATCAACCAAGAGGGGGTGAATTGGGTGCTTAAAAATTTCTTCAAAAGACAAGAACTCAAACACTTATACTGGTTCGGTCAAACTCACGACCTACGTCCAGTTCTCAGTTACCACTGAGTTTCACTATTTCCCAAGATTTGAACGGACTATTGGCGCCTCAATACAGACTCGATTAACTCTTTAAGGATCACTCTCCCTTACAAGATACAATCCAAGTCCTCAACTCAAGGTATCCCAACCTTGAGTACCTCATAAAAATATTGTTGAAAACAATGAATACTCTTTCAAAAGAGTTGAATAATAATCACTGAAGCACAAACTAGAATTAATAACAAATTAAATGCAACACACTCAAGAATTTATGGCTCGTAATAATAGCACATTTGTTAGTTGTTCCTCGTCATTAATGGTCTCGTATTTATAGTTTGAGGAATTTGTGTCGGTTGATCTATTCGTTAGACTTTAGTTTGTAGCCGTTGACATTCCATCATTCCTCTAGGTAGTTTACGTTGAAGAACATTCCTACTTAGTCATAAATATATCCATTGAGGTTGTTGAAGGAAGGTAGATGAAGACTTTAGCCATATAAGGTAAGGTGCATTTAATGCTTCTGACACAATCTTCATTTCGTTGATTTGTGTTTTAAATTTCTCAAAATGATTCATAACTTGTTCTTTAACATAATATAGATCATTTGCAAAGGTTATAATCAAGTGGGTATCAATAAAATGAATTCTAGAATGATTGAAAGAATTACGCTATGATGCTTTGTTTTTCTAGAAACTAACTTTTAGAATTTCTTGAGGTTTGAAGTCATCCTCGAGGTAATTTAATTGAAATCAATAAGCTCGAGGAATTTGTCATAAAATAACACTTCAAAGATTAGAAGAAAGTTTGCTTGAGATTTTCACAAGTTATAATTACCTTGAGGATGTAAATTACCCTTGAGGTTGCAAGTATGTTTAGATTGTACCCTTGAGGAGCAAACCTTACCTCAAGGTTGTTCTTTGAAAATCATAGTTCAAATTATACTTGCACCCTTGAGGTTAAATTCAATACTTGAGGATTTGGACTTTAAAAAAAAACCTAAATCAGAGCATAAGTGAAAAATAATTGACACCCTTGAGGACCAAGAGTACCATCGAGGTTGTTCACCCTTACAAGGTTCTCAAAATACACAACCAGGTTTCCTGCTAGCCTTGCAAGGTTGCTAGGGAAGCATGTCTCCTCGAGGTCAGGGTCCACCCTCGAGGTTACGTAACCTTACCAGGTTATAAAATGCACAGTCAGGTTCCACTCCAGCCTTGCCTTACAAACAAGGTTGCAAAAACCCAGGGCACGATTTCATAGGTTTCATGTTGTGACTAAAATGACCAGAAATTGGAGGTAAGATAAAGAAGTTCAGGTTGCAACTTAAAAATAGTTATGTCGTGACTTCATAAAACTGAGAGCATTTGTTCAGCAAGGTTGTGAAGGTAGCCTTGTGCTTCAGCAAGGTTATAATGTCTAGGTCGCGACACCAGAAATGTCATGTCGCGACTTAACTTACTAGAGAGTAGAGAAAGAGAAAGGTTCCATGTAACCTTGCACCAACACAACAAGGTTGTGCTCTCACCTTGCAAGGATCCATGTCCTCGAGGTTGGACACTTACCCTCGAGGATGGGATCACAACTTCTCAACAGCAAGGTTTTAGTTTAGCCTTGCATCCTTTTGCAAGGTTGAGGCCAAACCTGGCTGTTGTGGTCCAGGGTCCTTATCCTCGAGGCTGGCCTTCTCCTTTAAGACTGTGACTCCTCTTGGCCAACTTGCAAGGTTTTCTCTAAAACCTTGCCCTTATAGCAAGGCTAGTTAGAAACCTTGCTCTTATAGCAAGCCTGGTCACCCTTAAGGATGACCCTTACCCTCGAGGCTGGAAAACCAACAAAGTTTCTGACTTAGTTCAAAATCATTTTCCTTCTTTCATACTAAATGGATATTACTCAAATATGCTTCCTTAAGTAATTTCCCTTTAGTTTACCATCATTGAAAACTCATTTTACAAGTCTTACTAAGTTTAGTAATCATCAAAACATAGGATCTAACACAATGGAGTAAGGGGGCAAAAAACTACATATTCTAGCTTCAAATCCCTTAAATCTCCAAGCCCTAGCCTCCAATCATTCAAGAGGGAGCCCTAGCTCAGAAGCCAAGAGGAAGCCTTTAGAAGTTAGAATATGCCAATTTTTGGCCTGTCTCCAGGTTGCGTCTTAGTTTTCCAACTTATTTTTCAAAATGCACAGTGTCAATTCCATATAGTCACTGCCAATTCTCTATAGAAAGTGTGATAGCAAGACTGGTAAGAGGCATCCCTGTTTTCAGTGCTTTTGTAGTGGCAATTCACGACAATGAAGCCACGACCAACGGGTAGAAATAAAGATCATTTTTTGAGGTAGTTTTTCTATGGCTTGGTTGCAACAACTTCATGTCCGATGTGTGTTCTTCTTTCATATTACTCTTTTTGATAGTACTCTTGCTTTCTCTCCTTCTCTCACAACTTTCCATGCTCTTTGAGGGCTTTCCACACTTGTTGTCTACCACCTACTAGGAGGAGAAATGTATGAGCTCTTAAGCTTTCATTTAATAATCACAATTGTAATATCTCGATTTTGGGAAACTCATTAAGCTATAATAAAATCATGGCTTTATGATTTTATGTGTATTTTGAGGAAATGTAAGGAGAATAATTAGACTTATTTGATTCTAAATATATGAAAATTATTTGGGGAAATTTAAGAGAAATATTTGGGCATATAAGGATTAAGAAATCATCTTTGAATTATTTAAATTAATAAGAGGGACCAAGATGAAAATGAGATAAACATTAGAGGTCACAGTGTGGTATTTTGTCCTACTCATATACTAACACACATGTCTTATATATAATTACCTATTTTTCCCTCACATTTCCACGTGGAACAAGGTATGAATGGCAGCTGCAAATCACTTTATATAATTGGTCAAAATAATTGCCCAACCATTCTAATTGTTTTCCACGGTTAAGAGAAAAGAGTGGTTCGACTTTAATATATTCAGCCACATCATCCCATTCACTTTGGCTTCTAATTACACTTTCATGCCACCTCATACACTTCGGTCAATATATGTATAATCCACCCAACCACTCCATTCGGCTATTATACTTATTCCATGGAGAAAAGAATAGAGAGAAAGAGGGAAACCGAGGAGAAGCCGTGAGTGAGAGTGTGTCAAGAGAATTGAGAGTGATTGTTCACGCTGCAGCTGGGATTGGAAGAAACCGAGAGTGAGAGCTGCAGTCCTGCGATTTTTGCTGAAAAGAGAGAGAGTTGCAGTCGGAGAAGAGGAGTGAATCACTGCTGTAGAACCGTGGGCATTACAGAACTGAGGACGTGGACTCTCATCAGAATCAGAGGATTAGGCAAAGATCATATGCATGCAACGGTTAATTTCAATTGAGGTGAGATTTCTTGCCAAGTTCTCACTTTCATTCCGTCCTGCTTCTGTTTCTAGGTTGACCAAAAAGCTAGATTCTATTTAGGAAATTAGAAATCATTGATGCATGTGGTCAAATTGCTCTGTAATGGAAATAAGATTATGATTGGAATTAAACCGATGTGCATGTGTCTGGAAAATTGACTGAACCATATATGTCATTTCGGTCTGGTATATAGAGTGATAGAAACAAATAAGGCATGTGGTTTATTTTGGTTCTGTTTTGGTGAAAGAGATAAAGCGATGAATGTATATGTAGGTATGTATGCGCAGGTTCTGTTAAGGAGTAAGGTCTATACCGAAAAGCAAAATATATAAATATATATACGTACATGTGCATGCGCAGAGCTTGTTCTATTTTGGACAAGAAAGGTAATGGGATTAGAACAATCAAGGGATGATCTTGTATGTCTAATATTTCAGTTCCAAGGTACATACCGAAATCAAAATATATGTATGTGCATGCAATAGGTTCTATTTTGGAAGAAGAAAACCATGATTGTGAATGAGTATGAGCTTTAGGAGCATTTTTGTGCAATGCATGAGTTTATTAAGTTCTGGAAATGAATGTTGGAATAAAGAAACTAAGGATATAAGTATGAATGAATGTAGGTATGCGCAAGTTATGTGCTGGAAAATGAAACAAGAAAATGCTATAGTTTGAGACTTGAGTGTTATTGCTAATTCTGGAACAATGGAATGGATGCATATGGGTATGGGTTTTCAATGCATTTAAATGGTGTGCATGAGATTATCTAGGTTCTGGAAAATAACTATTGGGTTAAGGAACTAAGAATGCATGTATTGGTATGATGATATGTAAATAGAAGTATTATGGAATGATGTTTTCGGTTCAGGGGGTTGTCTGATTCCTATGAGTTTTTGAAAGGGTTAATGAACCCCATAAATTCTGAAAATTTACAGGAAGGTAGAGGACATAACAAGTTTTAAAATGAGTCATAAATTATGCATTTTGGAATTATAGGTTAAGAGCTATAATTTTATGAAAATAAGGTCAAATTCTGGAGAAAATTACTGACTTCTGAAAAGAAAATTTTCTAAAATAGGAGAAAATGACCTTGGATAGCCATGATATTTTATGATAAATTATTATACATATAGAATTTTAAAATGAGCTTGGAACTAGGTCATTTGAAAGTTTTTAGAATTAGTTATGAATTTTGCAATTCACATGAGTCTGACAGGGCAAGTTTCTGGCAAAAAGACTTTATGAAATTTTTATACAAGGCAAATCAAGTTCATTCTTCATGAAATTTGGTGAGTAAACAGTAGACATCCTAAGGATTAAAATAGGTCCAAGAACAGGAAAATCAGTGTCTATAACTAGAGTTTCAATTTTTGGAAGTTAGGTGACAGAATTAGGGATAAGTCAAAAAGTCAATATAAATGGTTAAAGTGAAAGCTTATTTTCTGGATTAGAATTTCATAATGTGGTTCCGTGATTTATTTTTCATATAAAGGGGTCTTAATGAGGGTCTTATAAAACTTGGAATCACATGATTTGGAATTTTCTAGAGGGAGTTACAAATTTTCTATGTTAAGAGGAAATTTAGAGCAAGACTCTCTTAAAGGCTAAGAAGTATAGATTAAGAGATTAATCAATGACAACCAACTTAAATAAGTGATTATATAAAAGTTAGTCAAATAATGACATGTTATCAATAAACTTTGGATTATAGGACCTAATAGCTGTCGAGAACGTGAATGTTGCTCGAGCACCGACAAACGTGTGGAAATTGATAAAGGAAAGCAACCAGGTAGTAACTTTGTCTATCATTTGTTATAAGATGCACTTCATGTCATTGTATTCATCATGAATTATCTGGTATGCTATGTGCGGGGTGGTCGCCTGGGGCTTGGTGCTAGGGTGGGCGCTCATACCAATGATTGCTGTGTGCGTGCTGAGTAGTCGCCTGTTGTTGTGTGCGAGGGTGGAAACTCATGCAATGTCCTGCTGTGTGTGGGCATGAGTGGATTTCCTGTGTGGTTCACTCGTTGCTTAGGACTTACCTAGCGCTATGGTGATGTGTGAACTGTGTGTTCTGCATTGAATGTTTATTGTGATAATTGTTATATGATGATTGTTTGACATGCTGTGTGATGTTGTATCTTTATGATTGACATTATAGTTACTACTGAGATTCTCGCGAATCTCACCCTATTTTATAAACAATATACAATACAGGAGGGTGGCTCGCAAGCAAAAAGGTAATGCAGATAGCTAGAAGCTAAAGGCCAGGAGGCTAAAGTAGTTATGCTTAAACTTTTGTTGGTTGTCTATGTTAGCAATGTTTAGATATTTTGATATGTGTATATTGTAGATAGTTTAAAAACCTTGTGTGGGTAAAGTATGAGAGTCGATTATGCAAACGTTTGTAATTCCTACTCTAGTAGTATGGTTGAACTATCAAAGTAATAGAATAGTAAGTAGACTATTTGCCTATCTAGACATTTTGGATTGATAATGTTTTCTATTATTAGTATGTTGGTTATTGTATAAATATATGGAAATTAGGATACATATCGCTGATACCTGATTGACGTAATTAAATTGGAAAAGAGAAGAATCAATGAGACTCGACAAAGTAGTAAAGGTTTTTATAAAATTTCATTTGAGAAAATATCGCACCTTATTCTTAAACAAAAAAGAAAAATATATATATATATTTCTCTTTCAAATCTCAGGCTCATTTCCTGAGCTAATTTTTGAAACTTTTTCACGCTTCCTATTAAAGAGTTCCTTGACTAAGGGCTCAAAAATACACTTCACTGCTCTTGAGTTCATATAAACACTGTTGGTTAAGGGGTGCGACAACAATTAACCTCATTTGCCTCATAATTCAACACAAATTGTTGTTTTCCCTTATATCATCAATTTTGTTCCATAATATCTCAATATGCACAATTTCAACCAAAAAATGGGTTAACAATAGTGAGCATAAGGTGCGCTACTACACTTCTTTTTTTAATCCATAATTTCTATTATTAACTCACCTTTT
>JBAGKO010209094.1:0-13363 GCA_037177275.1 Acacia concinna
ATGTATAAAGTAACCAAAAGGAGCATGAAATAAGAGGTAAATGTGCCATTTTGACATGAATTTTGTGGAGTTAACAGACTTTTCCCACAGTTTAACACTTACCACTGGCGATGACTTCGATCTGCATTCCAAACACAGTGAAAAGCGCCAAATCTTTGTAGCGCCACTTATGACTCCGATATGCTCTGCTCACCAATCACCTCCGTCATACTCCCTATTGATCGCTTAAAATGGAAAGAGGAAGGAGACAAAGCACATGAAAGAGAGAGAAGCTGAGAGTTGCAACAAGAAAGAGAAGGAGAAAAGGGGGAAATGGAAGAAAAAGAAAATAATTGGGACTCGGATGGACAAAAAAAGCTAAAAAAAAAGGAAAATTTTGGGTGTTTGGATGCTTTTTTAGAAAACCTTAGCTTTCTCCCAAACCAGCTTATTTTTGGGTATCCAAACACACACACTTATAGTCTATTTGGGAAACTCCTAAACTTAGGTTTTAAACTTAGGTTTGTGTAAGTGAGACAAAACTTCTCTCATATACTTATCTCAGAATCCGTAAAAACTATTCTCAAAAATTAATTCAAACGTACCATTATAATTAAGGGCATTAGCCGTCGTGTGTATATCTAAATGAGTAGGTAAATCCATTATTTGAAACAATAAATAACTATATACGCCTATGCTTTAATATCCTATTACCTCCAGTTCTAATTGTAAGGTCTAATTGACTTTTTTTGAGAAATCTTATAAAGCTAATTACATTACTTAAGACCTTAAAATTTATCCTTTTTTAACTATGTTGTTTAACTTATGAACTAATATATAATATAATAAAATACAACATATGATATAATTAAGTAATGTAATTAGCTTTCTAAGGATTCTTCAAAAAAAGTTAACTGGATCTTATAATTAGGATCGGAGGAAGTATCTTGTATGCATTATTTTCTCATTCTGTACAGGCAAGTCCATTATGTGACACATCATATTTTCTCATTTTGACGCTTGACTATATTTTGCATATACATTTTCATTAGGATTAGTAATCCTAAAAAACTTGCCTTTTATGTATGGTGCAGTTGGAAGATACCTTAAACGTTAATTTGGTATAATGAGTGTTGACAATGTTGGAATTACTACAAAACAATAGAAAGAACCTGAAAAAGACAATGAAAATATATCTTGAGTTGTAGCTAAGGACATTGTCTTTAAAAGTTATTCTGACACACATGGTTAGAAAAAAATTCGGCACTCCCTAGGATTAAACATGCCCTTCCTTATATAAGACACAGTGACAAAAAAACATAAATGAAATAGTAAACTCAGCAGTAAGTAGATGCAAAAAGAGGTGAGGATAATTTGGAAGTTCAAGGTTTTGGTATATCATAAACTTCATTCTCCAACACCTATTTATAGACTACAGTCCATAAGAAGATACGAATGTAATAAATACTGGATAATGTTGACAACTAATAGGATAAGGTTGCCAACTAATAGGATAAGGATAACAACTCATTTGGATAAGCTTTATAACTCATCTGGATAAGGACAACTCATTTGGATAAGGATGACATACAACTCGTATGGATGAGAATACCAAGTCAAGTAGATAAGATTTACAACTCAAATGAATAAGATTGCATCATTAATGACTTAGATATTACATTATAAATGACTCAGATATTGCATCATCAATGACTTAAGTAAGAAGAAATGTGGTAATAAGCCTTTCTTTACTCAAGGGAGAAGAAAAGAAGTTATAAGACTTCCTTTGCTTAGACAATAGAAATACTTTATTTTCCTTTAACACGCATAATAATTACAACAATCCCCCACATGTGTTAAAGAGTTACATACATGGGTATAACCATTTTGAGTGTAGTGTCTTTTGGACTTGAATTGGACCTAGGCCAATAACACTCAGTACACAGAGATGTCAGTGAAGCCTACTTCTATGAACCAACAACTTTGGGTGTATATTAGAGGTATTAAGAGTCAAATTATACCCTCACAATTTCTATTGTTAACAACAATTTTGTGCGTTATGACGGTCGTGCATGTGCCTAGTTCTTAACAATTTTGTAGAGGTGACTTCATCAAGTGTATTTGCAATGAATACACCATCCCATAGGATTATGAAACATTAAAAGCTATGCTCAACCTCACTAAAAATGCATTCTAACACTTTCTCACACACTATATGAAAGGACTTGAATTCAAATATGGTGTTAGCAGAATTAATAAAAATGACTTGTTCTTACCATTTCAACTTTTTTCATGGGATCTCCAATCACAAAGGTTGAGTTATCATTGATGTTAATTTCATGTTGGCTTAAGTCATATTCCCCTCAATGTTTCAATAATTTGTTTCTTCCCCAAGGGCTTTGTTAACGGATCCACTAGGTTCATTTGTGACCTCACAAAGTCAATTAAGATGACATCATCTTTTAGCAGTTGTCTTATAATATTATGTCTCAATCGAATATGTCTGCTTTTACCATTAAAGTTTTATTTTTTGCTGTGGCTATTATAGCCTGGTTATCATAATGTAAAGAAACTAATGGTGTTAGTTTTTCACCTAGTGAGATATTTGCTAAAAGTTTTTCAACCACTCAACCTCAGTACCAGTCAATTCCATTGCAGTAAAGTCATAATCCTTTGAGGAATTGGTCATAATAGTTTGTTTGGCTGACCTCCAAGTTATGGCACCACCATTAAGTGAAAACATAACCACTACTAGATTTGGTCTCCTCTGAATCTGATATCCAGTTCGTATCACTATATCCTTCTAATACAATAGGAAATCCACGGTAATGAATATCATAATCCATGGTATCTCTCAAGTATCTCAATACTCTTATTAGAGCCACCCAGTGTTCACTGCTAGGACAATGAGTATACTTGCTCAATCTACACACAACCTATGCTATGTCTGGCCTGATAAAATTCATTAAATACAGCGGACTTATGATAATCTGTGCATACTCAGATTGAAAAATTGGTCTCCATTATATTTTACTAGGTGTACACTAGTATCATAAGGAGTACTCAAAGGAGATTCATCAAATTGTTCAAACTTTCTTAGAATTTTTTCAACATAATTCTCTTGAGAAATTAATATGCCATTTTCATTTCTTATGATCTTAACACTTAAAATCATTTTTGCTTCACCCAAATATTTCATATCAAAATTAGAAGCGAGAAAGCGTTTTGTTTCAAGCATAACTAACCTTCATGCTAGTACCAAAAATAAGCATGTCATCCACATACAAGCAAATAATCACATAATCATTATTTACAAGTTTGGTATGAACACATCTTTCTACTTCAACAATAGAGAAATCACCATTTAACAAAACTTGATTCAATTTGTCATGCCATTGTTTAAGTTCTTGTTTCAAACCATACAAAGATTTAATAAGTTTACAAACTTTGTTTTCTTGCCTAGGAACAATACATCCCTTATGTTGCACCATATAAATCTCATCTTCTAAATCTTTTATTTAAGAAAGTTGTTTTAACATCCATTTGATTAATAAAAAGCTTATGAATAGAAGCTGAAACAATTAGGATTCTAATAGAAGAATTCCTAATTTCAAGACAAAATGTATCAAAATAGTCAAAATTTTCTTTTTGAGTCAAACCTTTGGCTACTAATCTAGTCTTGTATTATCAATCATTCCATTAAGAAAATAATTTTTTATGAAAACCCATTTGCAACCAATAGGTTTTTCTCTTGGAGGTAAGTCAACCAAAACCCATATTTTGTTTTGTTTCAAAGAATCAATTTCAGCTTTAATGGCTTCTTTCCAAAACATGGCATCCGAACAAGTAATAGCTTCAGAAAAATTCTTTGGTTCATTCTTTATCAAATAAGTATAAAAATTATCTCAAAAAAGGTTTATTTTCTTTGTCTCTTACTTCTCCGTAAATTTTCAACTAATTCTTCATTTAGGATTGGTTCAAAAGAAGAAGAAATATTTTCAATTCTTTTAGGAATATGCTCATCTTTCAAAGGAAAAATATGTTCAAAAAATTCTACATTTTTTTGTCTCAATATTGGTATTTGGATCCAAGACATTACTTTTTAAAACTAAAAAACAATAAGCCACACTTTGTTGAGCATATCTATAAACAAACAATCAGTAATTTTAGAGCCAATTTTTCTTTTCTTAGGATTAGGTAATAAAACTTTTGTTAGATGCCTTGACACTTTCAAATATTTAATATTAGGTACAAAACCTTTCCACAATTCATAAGGTGTCTTGCTAGTTTTCTTATGGGGTATTCTATTTTGTAAAAAACAAGCAGACAACAATGCTTCACCCCACAAGTTATTTGGTGTAGTAGAACTCATAAATAAAGCATTCGTCATTTCCTTTAAAGTTCTATTTTTTCTTTCTGCAACACTATTTAATTTAGGTGAATATGGAGGGGTTACCTCATGAATATTTTTTTCCTTTTCACAAAAACATTTAATAGCAAAAACTCCCCTCCTCCGTCTGACCTAATTCGTTTAATCTTTTTGGTTAATTGATTTTTTACCTCTGTTTTATATGAAAGAAATTTTTCAAAAGCCTTAGTATAACTTGAAAAATCATCGGTAAAAATAATATAATATCTTTTACCACCTCTAGTCTCAATTTGTTTTATATCTCCTAAGCTAGTATGTATTAAAGATAAAAGCTCTTATTCTCTTTGGATAGAAAAATGAGATGTTTTAAATTGCTTAGTCTCTACACAAATTTCACATTTGTTAAAATCATCATTTTTTACTCTAGAAATCAACCCAAGGTGTTGTAGTCTTTCTATGTAAGAGTTACTGCTATATCCTAATCTAGCATGCCATATATTAAAAGAATCAATCATATAAACATGCAAGTAAGCAGAAGATGTATCATTCATTTCAGCATTGCTTAAGACAAATAATCCTTGATTACAATAACCCTTTCCAACGAGATTATTGTTTTTCATCATTATGATATTATCATATTGAAATGACACCCTAATCCCAACTTGTCCCAATAGAGAAATAGAGATTAAATTAGCTCTAACACCAAGTACATATAAAACATCATTTAGTGCTAAAGTCTTTCCATATGTGAGTTTCAACACTACTTTTCCTCTTCCCAGAACCCTTGAAGTTTGAGAATCCACAAGATAGATGTGGTCTTTTCTTTTTTCAAAGAAGTTAAACATCTCTTTATTGGCACATATGTGCCTTGGTAGCACCAGAGTCTAATACCCATCTTCTCACATCAAAGACTACAAGGGCTTGAGATATAGCTGCAACTATGATCTCATCATTATCATATCTTTCAGCCAAATTTACATCCAGTTTGGGAAGATTATCTCCTCTATGAAGAGGATTTTCAACCTTAACCCTTTTTCTACACTGAGTTGCATGATGACCTGGCTTTTTACAAACAAATCAATTGCCCTTTTTCTTGAACTTGGGGTTAAAATTATTAGGTTTGTAATTATATTTCTTATTTTTAGTGCTTTTAGAATTGCATCTCTTGTCATACAGCTTTGCTTCTATTAGATTTACTTTAGTAGCCATCTCTCTTCATTTTGTTGCTTGAACTGCTTTTCAATTGCTGTCCTCAATGATGACGTGTGTGATCATTATCTCTTAAAATTGTTGGAATCACCATAGAACAATAGAAAGAACCTACAAAAGGCAATTGAAATATGTTCCAAGTTGTGCCCAAGGACATTGTCTTCAATAGTTATTCCGCCACACAAGGTTTGAATAAAAAGCGGCATTTCCTAAGATTAAATTAACCCTTCTTGATATAAGACGAGGTGACATAACAACATAATTGAAATAATAAACTAAACAGTGAGTAGATGAGAGAAGGGATGAGGATAACTTGGAAGTTCAAGGTTTTAGTATATCATAAACTTTATTCTCCAACACCAATTTATATGACGCAGTTCATAAGAAGATAATAATGTAATAAATATTGGATAATGTTGACAACTAATAGGATAAGGTTGACAACTAACTGGATAAGTATAACAACTCATTTGGATAAGGATGACAACTTGTGCGGGTGAGAATGTCAAGTCAAATGGATAAGATTTACAACTCAAATTGATAAGATTGCATCATCAATGAGTTAGATACTACATTATCAATGACTCAGACATTACATCATCAATGACTTAAACAAGAAAAAATATGGTGAAAGCCTTTCTTTAGTTAAGGGAGAAGAAAAAAAGTTATAAGACATTAAGACTTACTTTGCTTAGACAAGAAGAGATGCTTTATTTTTCTTTGACACACATAATAATTACAACGAACAATACCTATACGCCAGGCATGATTTTATGTAGATTGGGAGCTTTGAGACATCGCTTTCAAAGTTTAAAGATGTAACATCCGAATTTTCATCTTAAGATTTAATTATAATTAAGGAGAAATTATTTATGGCTAGAATACTTATTTTAAAAAATAATAATTTAGAAAGTAAAGAAATCATTGGAATAAAAAAATTTAGAAATGGTTATATAAAAATATAATAAATAAAAATAAAGTAATATATTATATTCATACATATACATAAAATAAAAAGGAGAAGAAGATTAAAATTAATATATTATATATATGTGTGCATGTTTGTGTGAGAGAGATACAAAAATAAAAGAAGCAAAGAATTAAAGGGGCACGTGACCCCCTTTATTAAAAGAAAAAAAAATGGGGACGGGACGTGTGTAATGGGTTGTAGGTATATTAATACCCACACCATTCCATTTCCTCATTTCCTTTCTGTAGCCACAGTCACAATGAGAGTGTGAGAGAGATCGCGATTTTCCTTCGTCCATCGGCATCAGTTTCCTTTCATCATAGGGTTCTTCATTTGGAATAAAATAGGTACTTAAATATACTCTTTTCTACTTAAATATGTTTATAATGTGATTCTAAATATTTTTTATCTTCTAAATGGTGGTATTTTTGCTCTGATTAAGGAAATTTTTGAGGTTAGGGTTTTGGAAAGTTTTGAGTTTTGACAATATAAGACTATAAAAATGTAAAGGGATGTTAATATATAGTTTTAATGAGTTTAGACTTTTGATTTGGTTGTTTTATGATTTTATAATTATTTTTTAGGAAAAACAAACCTAAAATTATCATTTTGAACTTGTGTGGCTTATTAAATTTGTGTTCAGCAGTTTATTTAGGTTATTGGAGGTATTATTGAAGTTTTAAACGGTTTACTTTGTTAGAAAATTTTGAGATTTATGAAATAAGAATTGTATGTTGAATATCTAAATTTTGAGTTTGGGGATTTTGTACAATTATATGTAATTGTTGTTAATTTACGATTCACATGAGTTATTTGAGTTGAGGAAAGTATTAGATTAAGTTTAAAACAAATAATTGGGATTAGAGTTCAAAATTTGTAGTTTTGGGTAATTAATTCAAAGCTTTAATATTATACAATTGCGTTAATTGTTTAACTTATGTATTAAATATTTATCTACATTTTTGTGTAGATTGATTTGTGACCGGATTGTGGTTGATACCTTTATTTTTCAAAGGTTGTAGGATTAAGCTTGAAATTGAGGTAATCAGGTTACTTTATTCTATATGTATGTTTTGGGTTGTAAAGTGTCTTCTAAACCTCACTCTAATTTTATTTATACCACTTATATGTGTTTCGAAAAATCATGTGTATGTTTAAGTATTAACTTATTTCAAGAAAGCAGTGTACTTTCCAACTTATATGTATGATTTGTGATTATATAATTGAGTTATTGCTGTTATGATGATTATGATAAAATGTTACTGTTGTGATATGCTTCTGAAAGTTATATTGAGTATATTAAGTATATTGTGTTATGTTATGGGATATTTTGGGTTATGTAGAAGAGATATGGTAAAGTTGTATGCCCATTGACTCTCTCATTCCTGGCCCGGATTTGAGTTGAGTGTTTTGAGTGGACACCTCCCTGTTACAATATATTGGTGGTGACATGGGAAGAGACAGCTTTCTTGAAGTGACTAGCTAACCTTTGGCCAGGTATACTAGCATTGATAGGTTGTACCATGTCCAGAAGAAATAAGGAGGAGCAGGATGGATGAGTGGGGATGGTTTTAATTTTTGAATGTATTATGTATTGTTTTACTATTAAGAATATTGTTATGATTAATGATAAACTTGCTTCTCTAACTTGCAATCCTTTCCTACATATTTTGTAAATTGATTTTGGTTATTGAGACTTTATATCTCACCCCGTTATAATTGATATTTTTTCAAGCGAGACCTATCATCCAAGTAAAGATTAAGGAAAGTAGGCAGAGGCATAGGCGACGATAAGCTTGTATGCCTATTGATTTTTGGGGATTGTATTGTTTGTATATTGCCATCATAGGGTTATTATATTTTAATATGCATTAATATCATTTTGGATAACTGTATTCATAATTATTAACTTCTTATTGGGCCTTATTCATGCATACTCGGATATTTTGGTGGAACCATAATACTTTGTGTTATAAACTGTTATGTTTAGACCTTTTGTGAGGGGGGTTTCAGTGTTATGTATGTGGACTAGCGGGCTGAGTTTCTACCCTTATTTTGATTGTGCCCTTAGTCTTCTGTATGGGTTACTATAACGGGTTTGTGGGATGGTTATGTGCCCTAGACCTCAATGTGTTGATCTTTTAGATTAATCAAAAGGTTTTTGAAAGTAATAAACAAATCCTTTTTATAACCATGACAGACCTTTTGAATTTGGTTTTTACTCTTTTTTATCATGGTTAGTCTTATAGGTAGGTCTAAATTCTTTTAACCATGATAGTGTTTTGAAAATGTGGTTTAAAACTTTTCTATCATAGTTAACTATTAAAAGAATTTAGCTGGATAGTTTAATCCATGCTAATTAGATTTAATGTCTTATTTAGTAGAAATGATCTTTTCAAAAGATGATACCTTTTTGCAATGAGGGCAAAAAAATCTCTGCCTTATATATTTTCTTTATTTTGACTTTTTATGCGGTCATGTATAAAAAAAATTTAACTGGTTTGCAAATTCATATTTATTGATGCACTTACATAATTTTTTTATATTGGTTGCAAATTATGGTTCTTATAGATTAAACCTTGCATCATGCTATCTTCTTGTCTACAAATAAGATTTTGTGATTGTGTTAGGTTTGCTATTTTGACATTAGCATTTGCATATTCTTGAAACATGAAAATTTTGAATGTTGTTGTCATTAGGCTATGGGTTTGACTTGCACATAAGATTGTTAAGTGGTTAAGGTATCTTGCAAGTTGTACATCCTTTGAGGTCAACTGCTATGGCATATGGCTCTATGTAAGTTTGAACTTTACTTTTGGCAAATGCATTAGGTATATGTTTTCCTTGTTAGGTTGTTTATACATAAGACTCAAAGAAATTTCAATTTCTCATCATAATCTCATGTCTGTTTTAACTATATGAATGGTTTTATTAAATGGTTATGCAAGTAATAACTAATATTACAATGAAAAAAGGTGCAGATGATACATGACATCAAATACTTAATGATACATGGAAAAGGTAATTCTTCAAAATGAACGTAACATTTTAGGAACATTAAACTAACAAAGGTAATTTTGATAAACAAAGAAACAACCACACAACACAAAGGTAGGAACAAAAACCACACAATACAATACAATACTTTAACCATTAACTTGGACAATATTAATACTAAACATTGAGAGTAAAAAAATCTATGAAAGGCTTAGAGCAATGACAAATATCTTATGCTTTTATTTCATCATTATCAATTAGTTCTTTGCTTCAATGTTTAGTTGGTTCTCTGCATGTATGCGCCGCAAGTTCTCATCATAAAGGCTATCCATATTTTGTATAGATGTTTGTCAAAAAAGTGCTTACTCATATTGTTAAATGTAATGTCAACTTCTATTTGCTAGACCAGGTAACTTGGGGAAACAAACTATTCTGAATAGGTGTTGGCAGTGTTGTAGGTCTTTCCATGTAGAACTATTTATTAAGTTTGGCATATTGTACATTAATCAATTTTGGACACATGTATGATTTGTTATTTGTTGGTATAGTAGGTCTGTCATTAAGTTAAGGTTTGCATACCTAAATCCCACCCTTGTTTTGTTGCTACATTTCAAGCTTTATTTGTAAAAGGTTATGTTTGAGTGCATCATATATTATGAATATGATATCATTTTATTGCTGCAAGCCTACAATGCTCCCTTAAATGACTATATCCCTTGTTCCTTCTAGGCTGCATGACTTAGCATATTTGGCATATGCGAGTCTGTGTGGAAGATCAAATAGATGACAAATTCAAATTCAATTCAAATTTTATGCCATTTGAATGCATTTTGGAGCCAAAGATCCTTCTATTGCATAAGAGTTCATGGGAAAACACGTTTGGTTCTAGTTTTACTTGGAGGGAGTAATCAAAGTCACAAAACTCTAGAAATTAAAATATAATGTTCCTTACAAGTCACTATCAATAAAAAAAACTCTAATTTTCATGTTGATACTAATTATAGTGTTCCTTACACAAAATATTAGGCGAAAGATAAAAACTATGGGATGATAATGGTGTTGCGAAAGCATAATTATACTAAAAAATCACAATACTAGAATGTTCTAGATGTAATTTAATAATATAATAAGTTACAACTACTATATATAGAAGTAAGGTTTAGACCTCAATTTGGATCTCCCTTTCTTTAATCTCGACTGATGTTGAGTACGTCCTCTCATGACTAAAGCTTCTACTCCTCTACCTCTGTGTTTATCTTTCTTTCTTTATTCATAGCTGTACAAAGTAAAAAAAGCTTCTATGAGAGATACCACTTCTTTACCATGAAGTAATTAGTCTCTAGGTGCTTGTACTCATCAGGAGATGATCCCAACAACATAAACACTAGAGCTTCATCTTCAAAGGTCACATCCATATTTTGCAAATCTATCATCAACTTATTAAAGCTAGTGATATGATCATTTGTTGTGGTATCAAGAACATAAGTGAAGCAAAACAATCTTTTCTTCAAGTGGAGCTTATTCTGACTGTTTTTCTTCAAGAATTTCCCCTCCAACACCTTCCACAGCTTACATGCAGAAGTTTCCTTCATGTATGGATACTTCTTTTCTCTAGAAAGGTATGATCGGATGGCACCACAACTAGCACGATTGATTATCCTTCAATTTTCCTCCCCATGTTGTCTGATTTCCTTTCTTTAAGAGCAGCATCTAGTCCTTGTTGGAAAAGGAGATCTTGAATCTTGCCTTGCCACATCCCAAAGTGTCCTAATCCATTAAAGATTTCAACATTAAACACAATTATTGTTATCAACGGAGACCCCAACAACACATTTTTGACACTTGATGTGGGCTTTTCAATTTTTTCTACCCACCAAATATTAAATAACTGGTACTGCAAAAAGTCTAGAAGATAAGCCTATGCTGCAACCACATAGTATACTCTGATAAAACCTTGGATCTGATACCAATTGTTGTGGATGTCTAATTTATAAAGCAACCATAGAGCATACTCAAACAGAACCTTGACTCTAATACCAATTGTTGCGTAAGTCTAATTTATAGAGCATAACTGATTATACTAAAAAATCACAATGTTAGAAAATATTTTAGATATAATTTGAGAATATAATAAGCTACAAATATTATATATAATAACAACTAAAAATAATAGGCAGGACAACAATAAAAAGAACACCCAAATAACTATAAATTATTGTTACTCAAATAAATTACACAAAGCAATAATACATAGAAGGAGGAAAGAATCAAGTTGTCTTTATATGAGTAAAAGGCATAGATAAATGGAGGAGAGGTCTCCTATTTATAGTAAAAACAGCGCGCCCCCTCTTTCCAAAACCATTCGATGTGAGACTTTTCCCATATACCAACAAATGGATATCAAGTCCAAGTCATTGTTAGTTGGAAAATCTAGACCAATCTTAGACATTCTTGAGATAGGAAATCAATATACCATAATATCGGCATCAATGAGAGCCTTAGTTAATCTTTTATGCCCTTGAACGTAATTTGCAAACATCACAATGACTGTCTCAGATGGATTTGTTGATAGATAAGCCTTAATCTCTTTCAGTTGCTCAACAGCTTATTCCTATTGTGCATACAGTTTCTTTTGTCTAACAACTTAAATAAAGAACCTGTCAATGGTATATTATGTTCTAAATATCTGATATGATGACATCTTTTAAGTGATTACTATACAAGGTACCTATTATTCACATGTGAAATCAGGTTTAGATGTTAGAAATATGAAGACTTGATTGAACGACTTGTGCTCTTCAAGACTAAAAAGTCAGCACCAATTGTCTAGAGTTCAAAATTTTGTTGGCTATTGATATCACTGACTATTTAAAACTTTTTCAAGGTAAAAATGACCTATATTTGTGATACTAATCAATACCATTGCTACTAAAAATTAAATGATACTAAGGAGTGATTTCTATTTGAATATTTTTTCCTATTGTAAACTTATTGTGAATTCAATTTTTTTTATAAAAAATAATAGATTATACTTTTCTCCCATTTTAAGTTATTCATAACTTTTTTTGAAAAAAATTGCATTTCTATGAAGTATAAGGATGTATACTTTTAGATAAATTTATGGCTTTAAATAAAATTAGGTTGAAAAAATTGTCAAGCTTTAGATAAAATGATGCTAAAAATGCCTAACAAGGGGAAATTTGTTACTACTTATCATGGGTAGATTAGCCAATTGTATTTTATAAAAAAACTATGATAAGAATATTGTCAATATTATCTACAATTTAAGTTGGCTTATTTCAATTGAAAATGAGTGTACTCAACGTCCCTTTAAGTAGAAATCATTAGGCTTTGTTTATGTTTTATTTTTTCAAGCGTACGCTTAACAGCTTAAGCTTGTTGGTATTTAAGCATTTGAGGAAAATTTTTGTTGGCTATTGACATCATTTATTATTTAAAACTTTTTCAATGTAAAAATTACCTATGTTTGTTATACTAATTTGTACATGTCACTGTGAGCCTCACTACTACAAATAAGGGTTTTAACGTCTGGTTTAAAACGCTTTTGGCATATATTTTTAAATGGTCGTCTATGCGGGAGACGTTAAAAGTTTATCAAAAAGACGACTGGTGGGAAAACGGACGCTAAATTATGCGTCCATTTTTGAGAAAACAGACGCCTCTTGCCTAAAGAGGCGTCTATTTTCCCAAGAACAAACATCTATTTAGGAGTCTATTTTGGTGAAAATTTAGGTGTTTGTTTTCCCAACAAACAAACTCAACTCGTCTGTTTTTTTTTTAAAAAAAATAGACGTGATTAAATTTGTTTTATCTATTCA
>JBAGKO010209112.1:0-13363 GCA_037177275.1 Acacia concinna
TAATTATGTTTATTGGTGGGACTTTTTAATAATTATGTTTATTAGTGGGACTTTTTAATAATTATGTTTGTTCCTTGGGACTATATTGTCATTTTCCCTACTTTTATTATTAAACTATTCTTTTCTTTTTATTTCCCCTTCTTTTTACTATTTCTTGGTTTCTTTTTTTCCTAATAAAAAAATCTAATTAACTTTAAACTCATGAAATTGGGTAACTATAAAATTTACAAAGATTTTTCAAGAGATCACATAATGAAGACTTACTTGTGTATTTTACTTAAATAAAAAACATTTATAATATATAAGTAATCAAATAATTTAGGTGGTAAAAAATATTTTAAATACATGTTTTTTTATAAAATGACAATGGTATTATTAAAACAAAATGATTGCATGGTAATAGAAGCATGTGTGCAAAAATTAAAAAAGTTCAGCATTGTAAAATAATGGAGAGGGACATGAGAGAAAGAGGTGCCTGTAAATAATGTTAGGAAATTATTATTGTCCTCCCAAAAGTGCCATGGCGTAGCTTCATGTTAATCAGTGGAGCAAGGTGTAAAACCCTCTGTTGATCCGACATTCATAAGAGTGATTGAGTACAGTTCAATTGGTGTGCATAAATAACCTAAAATCAACTGTATTAATATATATATATATATAGCACTTAGGTCTTTACAAATATCCTCATAGGTCTTTTACAAAATATTTACAAGTCTATAAATTAAAACAACATTGTAGACAATCCATGGCAACTACTGCTCTAATCCCGATTCCTCAGCTGTCGGCATCTACCACTTTGCCTTTGCCCTCACGACCATTTCTTGTATATGAATATTTTATAAATTTTGGAAGGGGTGAGATTCAAAGAATCTCAGAAGTAACAAACAATCCTCATAAAGTATGTGATATATAAACATATAATGCACTATATTACATCAATGAGGTAAATATAAACCTGCATGCCACACATATATGTCTAAGGCCCAGGTCGCACCTGACCATAGATGACCAGCTAAATGACCAGACCTTTGTTTATCTTAACTCATCTCAATACCTCGACCAGAGAGTCCTCAACCACTACCACGGTCAAATACTACTAGCTGGATGGTCCTTGACCACTCCACAACTAGGTACAATAAGTGGCATCAATCAATTCAGTACATTGATCAGAGGGTTTTTAACCACTATCAAGGCCAGATACTTCTCACATCATAAATATAGCAAAACAATGCATATAAATAATCACACAAATTGTGAGAGACAGAGTTAATACCTAAAGTCATTTCCCTAGTTTGATGTCCTACTGGCTTTGCGATTTCTCCTGGGCAAATATCAAAGCCTACAAGTCCAAATGTATAACAATGAGCCTATACTTATTAAATACTTAAGACCCAAGTGCATTTAGTAATTTATAATTAATTACTCTCATCTAAAATGCCTATTTACAAATTGCCCTTAAAGGTATCGGTCTATTTCCTTTTATAATCATGTACTTACGCTATTCCAAAAATTATGACTTAGGCTACCCCCAAATAATTTCGCATGCTAAATTCATTTATGGCCTTAAAATTACCAAAATCTCACTCCTTCCCCCTAAAACAGGACCATACCAAAACTATACCCAAGTTTGGGCCAAAATATCATTTTAATTAATCATATTGCTTCCAAAAATAATTTCCCTACCTTTATCCCACACAATTTTTAATCCTAAACCAATTCGAAGCATCAAAACCATCAAAACAAACCTCTATAATGCCCAAAATAGGTATAGATGAAAATAGAGAAATAAAAAAACTTTATAACGAACTTGGAACCACCTCATTTCGATTTTCTAGAATTAATTATGATTTTTCAAAGTCAGTCGAAAGTAAGGGTCAAGTGAATAACAACTCGAGAAGGCAAAAATGTTATTCATTGTTTTCCCAACTTAAAGTCATAACTAGTGGTTCCAAGGGCCATAATATAGTATGGTAAAGGCTATAAAAGTGAGGTGTTTCAGGAGGAAAAAGGTTGAGGATTGGAAAGGGGGTATGAGTGGGAAGAGTCGAAGATATCACAAAATAAGTTGGAAGGTAAAGATAGAATTTCATCAAGATTATTAGTCCATAAAACATGTAAAGTATTTGATTGACGATAGGGTGTTTTGGGATTTGTACAATTAGCAATTGAGTGAAAAATTTAGTGTTTCATTCACCCTCAACATACCCATGAAGTTTTGCATGCTGGCCCTGATAACTGGATTCACAATCATAGAGAAATTCCAGGTGATGCTTAGTGTCCTGAATGATAGAGAGAGTTGAAGGATGTGGGATTAGGTGAGGCTGAAGATAGAGCCAAAAGGAACTTAGGTGAGTTTATAGTGACAAAATTGGTGAAGAAATATTACCAACAAAAGATCTACTCCATGAGGTTAATGAAGAAATAAGCCAACATAACTTGCTATAGAAAAGGAAACTGGGAGAGCCAAAGGATGGGGCACTCTAACATTGGTTGATAAGGAATTCAGCTTCAAGAAGAAGGAACTAGTATTTTTCTAATTTGAATTGGTTCACACGTTTTATGGGGGAGGGAGGTGGAAAAAAGAAGTGGGCTATGGTCAGAGGCTACAATAGGAAGATTGTTAACATATGAAAGTGGGAAGGAGGAGAGCCAAAGCAGACTACAAAAGGTACGATCAAGAAGTTCCCATATGAGAGCTAAAGAGGAATGGTTGTTTGTCTATGAAAAAAGAAGGCCATGCTATAGTACAAGGAGGAGGTTGGCAGATGTTAGGCAGAGTATGCCATTATTTGAACCAGAACCATTCACTTTGTTAGTAGGAGAAAGAATTTAGTTGAAGTCCCCAATTAACAACCAAGTTTTGTTTACAGTGGTCGAGGTGGATGAGATCCAGTCCCATAACAGGTGTCATGAAGACGAAGAGGGAGGTCCATAAATAAAAGAAAGGACGTGAGAATGATTAATTTTATTACTTTCAACTAGGCAATGATAATAATAAGGAGAAATTGAAAGAACAGTTACATTGAAATTGGAATGCCAAGCTATAACAGTACCATTGCTAAGACCTAAATAGTCAACACCAGAGAAACAACTATAATTAAGTCGAGACAATGTAGAACAAGCAGCTGATAGAGAGATTTTGGTTTTAGATAGGAAAACGAAATCCAGGGAGTAGGAGCCAATCATCCACTTACAACACTAAGCTGCCATGATTTTTTTTTTTAATTTAGGGTAGTTCCAATTGAGGATTTTCATGGTAACAAGAGAAGCTTTCCAGAGGTAGCTTCCTAAGCCTTAGCTTGATCTTCATAATAGTGCATGAATTTAAGCTTTTTGTTGATGAGGTTTATGGTGAAGGAAGAGTCAAACGACAGCCTTTTTTTGAAGGTTGCCAAGACAAAGGATTTTGTAGGGTCATCAGATGGTACAATATTCAGGTTGAGTTCAACATCTTCTGGGACAAATGATGGGCATAGAATGTCAGTGTGATTAACTGGGTAAGAGGATATAAGATAAGGGGTAAAGGAGGGTAAGCTTGAGGATGATGGAAACATGGAAAAGTAGAAGGACCATTTAGCACTAAAAATGAAGGAGTCAAGAGTGAATGCCAGGAGTCTTTTGCCAGAGATTGAGTAATAAAAAGCACTAGATTTGAGGAAGAGAATATCAAAGTCTTCATAATTTAGAGGGATAAGTCTCCATTCATATTTGTTGTCAACTCCATATTGAATATAGACACTAAGCCTTCATATTTCTAGCCATAGTTAACATAGTTATTTTGCCACTAATGGAAAAAACCAAGGGGCTTACAAGGTGTATGCTTGGCAAAGATCCATTTTGAAGCTTGAAAAGGGAAAGAGGTTTCAAGTGAAGCAAATAATATTTCAGAGTTTTGGTCAGGTGTGCTTTTGCCCAAGATTTTAAAGCAAACACGCATGAAAGTATCAAAATCAGTATTGACTCACCGAGGCTATCTAAGTCATTGTTTAAACAGTGATGTTTATAGGAAGCAGCTCCGACAAGGTGAAGGGCAGGTTAAGGAATAAATTGGGAGGTAGATGATGAAGAAAGGGTTAAGGCATCAGGGGTTAGGAGTATAGTGGATGAGGGTTGTGAGGTGGGTATGTGCTCATTAGTAGGGTTTAGAGCAGAATGTAGGGCCGAAAGAGCAACAACAAAGGAAAGATATGGGGTTGAAGAGAAGGTAGGGTTTGGGGTCATTGAGGTAGGTTGGTTGGTTGATCATGCTGGACTAATAAATGTGAAAACTGATAATGGGTCTTGGGAGAGAAGGTCCTGGATCATGGAAGCTGTGTGGGCCTAGTTAAAGGGGAATTCAGGTGGGAATAGGCCTTACGGGTAGGGGAGGAACAACTTGGGAGGGTGGAGCTTGGTCAAAATTAAAATAGTCTTTAAAGGAAAGGTGGAATAAACCATGATTGATAGGTTGTTGAATAAACCATGATTGATAGGTTGTTGAAGGATGATATCATTTGGTTTGGTTTTATAAACACGATAATAGTGAGTGGGGTTGCCGGTATAATGAATACGGATGGTGCCTCTAGAATAGTTTTGGCAAATCCATCCTAGCCAAGTAACTTCAAAGGGGCCCAGCTCAAATTGCAAAGGAATGAATTAACTAAGTGTCCCTTATGGTCAATGTCACATTACCAAGCGAATGGAAAGAATCTAATAAAGGAATTATGGTATTTGCCAATTATACCTAGATTTAGATTCCTATACAACAATGCAATTGTTACAAAAAAAAAAAGGAGTTATGAGAAGATACATGCTTTCCCCAATAATTGTATTATATTTCATAAAGAATACGAATTGTTAACTAAGTATCCCTTGTGCTCAGTGTCACACTACCAAGTAAATGGAAAGAGTTCAACAAAGGCATTCTGGCATTTGCCAATTATACCTAGATTTGGATTCCTATACAACAATGGAATTGCTACAAAAAATCTATGTTGGCATGCGGACAAAAGGATTAAAGACAACATACTTTGGCATCCTGCTGACTCTGCAAACTAGAATATGTTTGACCTTCAACATCTTGAATCTGTTGAAGAACCAAGAAACCTCTGCCTAGAATTGGCCATTGACAAGATGAACCCATTTGGGTTATAAAGCAACGCTCATAGTATATGCATCAGATGTAATTTATATATAACCTTTCTCCATGGCTTGTGATGAAATGGAAGTACATGATGTTATATATTCTAATTTTCAGGTTGAGCCAATTGGACAATGACAATGATGTATACCTAGCGCCATTAATTGAAAAGTTGAAGGAGCTGTGGGATAAAGAGGAGGTTGTATATGATGTTAACGAGAAATCATCATTCAATTTGAAAGCTATGTTGTTTGGAACAATCAATGACTTTTCGACGTATGAGAATTTGTCACAGTACAACATTAAAGGCCAATCGGATGCCAAAGGGAACACAGTCGATTAAGCTGAAGCATGGTATGAAGAATTCATATATAGGATATCGCAAGTGGTTCCAAAAGGGTCATCCATATCAACATGAGAGAAAATACTTCAATAGAGAAAGAGAAAAGAGGATGACACCTATATCTCTCATGGTTAGGATGTTCTTACAAAAACATAACAAGTACAATGTAAATTTGGCAAGCCATTCGAAAGACATGTTGGGACATGCGGGTGGAAGAAGAGGTATATTTTCTTTGATATGCCACATTAGAGTTCCTTAATTGTTAAACATTTTCTTGATCTTATGCACATTAAGAAAAATGTTTATGAGGGTCTCTTTGGAATGTTACTCCATATTCCTGGGAAGACAAAGAATGGCATAAATGCAAGATTAGACATGATTAAGATGGGAATAAGGGAGGAATTAGCATCAGAGGAGAGAGGATCTCGAACATTCCTATGCCCAACGGCTTTCACACTATCCAAGTAAGAGAAAATAAGCTTTATGTAAGTTTCTTGATTTAATGAAAGTTCCATAGGGATACTCGTCAAAAATTAGTAACCTTGTGTCAATAAAGGACTTAAGGATAAAAGGTTTAAAATCTTATGATTGTAATGTGTTGATAGAAAACTTTATTCTGGTGGCAATACATGGTATTTTACTTGTGAAAGGGTGAGCATCGATCACAAAGCTATGTTTTTTTCTTTAAGTCTCTATGCAGTAGGGTGATTGACCCCAAGAAGCTATTATGGCTACAAACCTTGTGACGCGTTGTATGAGCTGAAGATGTTTTTCCTTCCATCTTTCTTTAGTATAATGGTGAACCTAATTATTCATTTAGTCGTGGAGGTGTAACTATGTCACCCAGTATACATGAGATGGATGTTCCCATTCGAGAGCAAAATGAAGGATCTAAAATGGGATGTTAAAAACCGGAGTTGACCAAGGGGTTACATTGTTAAATGGTACATTTGTGAAGAGATGGCAAAGTCCTATATCAATTACTTAAAACATATATATGACATTATCATTCTGGTTGCTCAATAGGATGGATAGACTTTTGGATAAGGGTTGATGGAAAAGCAAGTAATCTCTATCTCAAACAAACAGTGAGAGCAAGCATACATTTACGTACTTCACAATTAATAGTTACATCATGGTTGAGGCATTACATGGATGTCTTGTACAACGATGATCCTAATTTAGTGTCGGAAGAAGTAAAGTTCTTGTCATGTGGCTTGAGCATATATATGCATTCTTTATCTAGCTATGTCATAAATGGATACACCTTGTACACTAGAGATTAAGATGCCATAAGAAAAATACAAAATAGTGAGGTCGCTGTTCTTGTTGGCACGATGCATTTATCAAGTGCAAAAGATAATAAAACTAGGGTTAAGGTGTTTATATAGCCATCAACTTTTATCAAAAGTGCAAAAATAACTATGAACTATTTTTTGGAGCAAAAGTAACCATAAACTTCCGAAAATAGTGCAAAACCGTTAAGTTACTGTAGAAATCCCTCATAAAAAATTAACGGCGCTACAGTGACTTAATGGTTTTGCACCCTTTTCAGAAGTTTATGGTTACTTTTGCACTTTTAAAAAACGTTTATGGCTATTTAAGCACCTTAACCCATAAAACTATGTAGGACTTCGTCTTCTGGTCTTTGGGTGAATGTGGGTTAACAATAAAACTACTTTAAAAGTGAATGAGTTAGGGTTGATACAACTGAACTTGAATCACATCGGGTATACACAAGAGCCTTTCATTTTGGCAACTTAAGCTAAACAAGTGTTATATGTTCCAAATCCTGCAAATAAAGGCTAGTCAATTCTTATGTTGTCCAACAAAATAAATGAGGATGTATGATGTCTCCTTGCTTATGTTGCTAAAGCAGTCAATTAACTAGGTTAAACATGTAATTTAGGGTCAACTTAAGTCATTCTCCTAAGGAGCAATATGTGGGGTTTTTTTAGAGTTGAGTTTAGATGACAAAGGATGTAATGGAATAAACCTAAAGATACTATTATCTAAATGCAATTTAAATAACTAAATGATATATGCAATGATCTAAAATCTATATGAGAATGAGAATGAAATTTTGGGGGTTTTGTGTTTTTTATGAAAGAAGAATATGGAAATCTTAATTAAATAAAACAATATTCAAATCAGTTATGGTGAAGGGAACAACATAAGATTCACATGGAGTTAACTTTCTTCACCTAAAATAATTAATCAGACTAAAGGGAGATTTAAAATAGTTGGAATTAATAGAATTTAATTACGTAATTGAAACATGGGAAATCCTAAAGTTTATAACAATTAATCTATCAGAGAACTCATAACAGACCAAAAACTAGTTAATCAAACCCATTAAAACCAATCACAAATATTTTCAAATTAATTTTAGAATTCATGTTTACAATGGTCTAATTAAACAACTAAACAATTAACCAACCCAATCAAACAATCAAGAGGATAAACCCAACTAACAATTAAATTTATAATGAAAACTCAATTAATAACTCAATTGCAACTTAAATGTTTGCAAACAAAAACTCTATCAAATGTATTAGAATAAATCAATCCAAAAAATCAATCCAATTCAAAATAAAATATGTTGACAATCTAAAACTAGATTGTTCTCAATAAATACAAACTCAAAATTACTTAAAACTAAATAGCTCAAAGTCTTGAATCAAAATAATAATTGGAAAGAAACTCCCTTATGATTTTCAATTATAGCTCTTAGGCTCTAGTTTTCCTCCATTCTCTTCCCAAGTTGCTTCCCAAAAGAAACTCACATTGCCATGAATTTATCCTCTTCTTTGTGCATTAGAGAAGATGCTGCCATATGGGACGAAATTGAGATGACGACGACGTGGTGTAGTTGGTGGAAGAGTCATTGGATTGTTAGGAATATTGTTCTATATATTAGGAAATATGTATCATATATATATATATATTTATTTATGATGATAGATTAGCATATACCCATCAATCAAGGATTCTGATTAAGACATATTTATGAACCATTACTTTGGGGCTTTCACCTTTTGTACATATACATGTCTCTTTTACATAAGAGATACACAATTCTAATTATTGAGTTTACATGGTAACAAAGCCATTAAGCTTAGGATTTTTTCCCCTTTCGAAGAGTTTTTAGATGCAAATGGTGTATGTTTGGTGCTTTTGGTTTGTTATTACTTTGTGTTGTCTGCCCATCCTATTGTGCTTTCTGGTTGAGACACTATTAAGGTGACTTATGAATATAATTTCTCTAATTTGGCCACTAGTTTGGTGTTAATTGTGATCTATTTGAGGAAGCATTTGCTTTGTGGTTGGAAGTTTTTTTGTTTTTTGTGAAGCAATGTTTGCTTATGTTTGGTTCTTTGTTCTTTTAAGATTATTTTGGAGCATTGATTTGAGGATTTCAAGTTTAATGTTCATCATTCTCCTGTGGACATTCTTTGATCTTTTATCCTATGGCTTACTCAAAATCTAGTCTTACTCTAATAACCCAATTATGTTCATCAAGCACAATTGTTGTAGATAGTACTAGTTCTTGTTTTGCCACTTTTCCTCAAAGTGGATTATTGATTTAAGTGCTACCGATCATATGACAAGTAACCATAATTTATTTTCTTCATATACACTTGATGTCCAACCATCTTCGATATTTATAGCCAATGGATCTTCTACTTGTGTTCTTGGATCTGATACCATTAACCTCACTCCATCTATTTCACTACCCTCTACTCTTCATATTCCTAACCTTACGTTTATTCTTTTATCTTCTAGTACACTTACATGATCTTTGAATTGTTTTATCTCATTTTTTCCTAACCATTGTTTGATTCAGGATCTTTCAACAAAAAATATTATTGGTAGAGGTTATGAATTTGGCGATCACTATTTTCTTGATGATAAGGTACTTTATTCAGTTTCTTGCATTGGTGGTTTGTCTCATTTCGAAGTTCACTGTTGTCTGGGTCATTTATCTCTTTCATCTTTGAAGAGGATGTATCATCAATTTTCTTTTGTGTCCACTTTAGAGTGTAAGTCATGTCAACTTGCTAAGCATCATCGTGTCTTTGTACCACCTCGAGTTAATAAACGAGCTCAATCTCCTTTTGAATTAGTTCATTCAGATGTTTAGGGTCTGTGTTCAATTGGGTCACAATCTAGTTTTCAATACTTTGTGACTTTTGTTGATGATTTCTCTCGAATTACTTGGCTTTATCTTATGAAAAAACATTCAGAATTATTTTCTCATTTTGTAATTTCTGTGCCAAAATTTAAACTCAGTTCGGTATTTCTGTCAAAACTTTACAAAGTGATAATGCAAAAGAATATTTTTCTGTCCAATTCACAGCATACGTGCAACATAGTATGATTCACCAATCTTTTTGTGTAGATACACCAGCTCATAATGGTATTGCTGAAAAAAAGAATCAGCACTTATTAGAAGTTGTCTATGCTCTAATGTTTCAAATGAAAGTTTCAAAACCTTTTTGAACCGATGCTATTTCTACTGCATGTTTTCTCATAAATCGTATGCCATATTCTCTTCTTGGTGGTAGTGCTCCATATTCCATTATGTTTCCTAATGCTAAGTTGTTTCCTATTACTCCGAAAGTCTTTGGTTATGTTTGTTTTGTTCGAGATGTTCATCCAAATGTTAGTAAGCTTGATACAAATTCTTTGAAACGTGTCTTTCTTGGGTATTCCCAAGTTTAGAAAGATTATTGGTGTTACTCTCCTTATCTTCAACATTATGTTGTGTCTACGGATGTGACTTTTAATGAATTTTCCCTATTCATTTTGCTATATGAGTCTTTTGTCTCTTCTGATTCTGTCAAAGAGCTTGATAATATTTTGTTCTATCATGTGATTGTTCCACCAGTACAAGCACTTATCTTGGTACATGATATGTTGACTAATAATAATGCTGCTCCTATTCATGATCAATCCATAACTGTTTCGTCTTCAAAACCTATACCAGTTCCTTCTACAAACACCTTAGATCATCAATTAGTGCCTAACCAACCTGAGTCTCCTAGTGATTTGCCTATTGTTCTCAGAAAAGGTAAACATACCCCTTGCCTTCCTCAGAGATATTCCAATTGCACCTATCCTATTGATTCCCATATTTCCTATCAACGTCTGTCATCTCCTTCATATTCCTTCATTGCCTCCTTAGATCCCATTACAATCCCCACCTCTCTTCACCAAGCCTTGGCCCACCCTGGTTGGCATGCTCCTATAAAAGAATAAATGATGGCCCTTGAAAAGGCCGGTTCCTGGAATCTTATTGATTTACCTTAGGGGAAGGTTGCTATTGGATATAAATGAGTGTTTGCTATCAAGACTCACGCTGGTGGCACTCTAGAATGTTTGAAGGCTCTTCTGGTTGCTATGGGTTATGCTCAGACATGTGGTATTACTTATTTTGAAACTTTCTCCCCTGTGGCAAAATTGACGTCTGTACGTCTCTTTATCTCTCTAGCAACCACTTATGGTTGGGATCTTCACTAGCTTGATGTTAAAAATGCTTTCCTGAATGGAGATCTTCTTGAGGATGTCTACATGAGGCAACCACCTAGGGTTGTTGCTCAGGGGGAGAATGGAAAGGTGTGTCATCTTAGAAAGTCATTATATGGCTTAAAGCAGAGTCCTCATGCATGTTTGATAGATTTTGTTCGGTTGTCAATAAATCTGGTTTAATTCGGAGCACATGTGATCACTCTGTGTTTTATCAACATTATGATGATGGCCTAATTCTTTTAGTGATTTATGTTGATGACATTGTTATTAGTGGAAGTAACACCTCTAGGATCTCTGAACTTAAGATCTTTCTTAATTCTCATTTTTAGATGAAAGATTTAGGATAATTGAAATACTTTCTTGGGATTGAAGTTATGAGAAGCAAGAAGGGTACCTTCTAACTTAGAGAAAATATGTATTTGACCTTATGAAGGAAACTGGTAAACTTGGTGTAGCACCACATAATGTTCCTATGGTTCTTAATTCGTTTTTAGACATTAATGATCACATACCATTTGATGAACTTCCTAATGATGTAAAGAAAAACGATTGATCTTAAGAAAATTAAGCCATTTGAAAATCCTAAGAGATATCGAGAACTAATTGGAAAACTGAATCATCTTACTATCACTCATCTTAATGTAACTTTTACAATTAGTGTTCTTAGTCAATTCATGACAACTCCCACAGGTTCTCAATAGGAAGCTTTAGAGCATGTTTTGCATTATTTGAAGGGATCTCCATGTCATGGTATACTTTACACAAATTATGGACATACTAAGGTAGAATGTTTATGTGATACCGGTCATACAGGGTCAAAGGCCATGAGTAGGTCTACTACAAAGTATTGTGTATTTATGGGAGGAAATTTGATATCTTGGAAAAGTAAGAAGCAAGATGCAGTGTCCAAATCTAGTGCTAAAGCCAAATACAGGGCTATGTCTCAATCATTTCAGGAAATTGTATGGGTCTTCTAGCTAATGAAAGAAGTTGGAATTGCCACGTCGTTGCCTATTAAATTATGATGTGATAATAAAGTGGCTTTACATATAGCCTCTAACTTTATGTTTCATGAGCGCACAAAACATATTGAGCTTGACTACCACTTCATTGGTGACAAAATCAAAGAGAATTTTATTTCTACAGGGCATGTGTGATCAAGTGATTGGGTGATCTTTTGACAAAAGCTCTAATAGGGATTCGAGTTGACTATCTTTGTAACGCATGATTAACATCTATGCTTCAACTTGAGGAGGAGTGTTAAGAATATTATTTATAAATTAGGAAATGTGTATCATTTTATATTTATGATGATAGATTAGCATATCCCCATCAATGAGGGATTCTAATTAGGACATATTTATGAGTCATTACTTTGGGCTCTCACCTTTTGTCTATATACATGTCTCTTTTACATAATAGATACACAATTCTTATTATTAAGCTTATAGGTATGAATGATGAATGGATGAGGGGTATTTGGTGGGTGGGTGTTGTGCGTGGAAGGGAGATGGTGTGTGTGGGAATGGGTCTGTGAAGAAGAAAATAAAGAAGATGCAGAGTGCGCTGATGGGGTGTGTGTGGCGGCTTCCTTTTTTCCTATAAATAGGTAGTAGGTAGGTCATCTATTAAAAACGAGAAGAAATTATGAATTTGCCTATCAAAATTTAAGTAACCAATAAAATTTATCTATTAGAATTTTATCAAAATTCTCAAATTAATTATGCACCATTAGATTTAATAATCTTATCTTCTTTGACCTATAAGAATTAAATAAAATCGTGATCTATCATATAATTGGAAATATTAATCTATAATAAAATAAGAAATTTTAAATATTATCAATTTAAGCTCAAATAATATCTAATTAATTCAGGTTTATATTATCTTATAGAATTAGCTAGTTATATAAATATTCCCTAATAAATCCAAATTAGTCTAAAATAGTCCACAAATTAATTAAATAAAGTGAGATAAAATATGTAAGTACTGATTTATCAATTTAAGAGGTGATGAATTCGAATGATCAATTTCAAGGGTCGTCATCTCTTGAAATATAAATCAATGAGGATGATGTTTTGTACATTAGATATGATCACAATGAAGAAATTTGGATATCAAATAGGGGGAATTTGGTCACAAATTTGTTAAAAAAACAATTGTAATTAAAAAAACAAGCATTACCATTAAGTCAAGAAAAAAGAAAACAAGACGCTTGATCTATCTACATGTAATGTATTATATTCCTTCATATTTTTTTGTATATATATATATATATTATATTCATTCATATTTCTTTACTATCTATTCTTGATGATGTATTACTACACACCCGAAATGAATGCAATGATATATATATATATAATGTT
>JBAGKO010209137.1:0-13357 GCA_037177275.1 Acacia concinna
TACAATCTTAATTGTTATATTAATCAATTTGTTATTTCATAAAAAATCATTGAAGAATAACATTTGCAATTAGTGGAATAAATGACTGTAATTGGCAATGTTTTTTTGCTCATATTGTAGTATTCTTTCCTATAATGGTAAAAAAATTTACATGAGTCATGCGGGCGAGTTTATGGAACTAGCCCATAGTTCACAGATCCCGCCCACGTGGAGGGCGAGTTGTCTGAACTCGACCTCCACGTGGGCCAATTCACATAGCTCTGACACAAATCTCGCCCTCTTGGAGAGTGAGTTCTGTAAATTTTCGAACACCCCCTCTTTTTTCCACACAACTCACCCACCTAGAGAGCAAGTTTCTAAACTTGCACACCAAAACTGCGATTTTTCCTGTAGCATCATGATAAATATTTTATTAACTATAGCATATGGGTAATTAATTTTACTATTTATAATATTTTAATAAAAAAATCCCTTGCATACATGATTCTCTCTGCCATTCATTCAAAACACAGCTTAAATTAATTATTCACAGCGTTTGGGTTATGAAACTGTGTGAAGGAAACTTATACAAGGTTGACTTAGGCAAAGTTATGACAACTTATTCAAATCCACGATGTGTGAATAATTTTATATGCCATATTTGGGATATTTTTATGTGTTAGAAAATCAGGAAAATCAATCCTTAATTCCATATGATTGATTATACGAGATTAATATACATAATTAGACAATTAGTCCGTATTAATTTTTGTCATTATTTTCATTTATTATTTTGTCCCTTGTCCTTGTATGTAAACAGGACTCTAATATACATATAGAATTATATGGAATAATAGAATCAGATTCTCCACTTTATATAGTACTAAAGCCTTTCAGTTTTTAGGGTTTTGTGGTTATCTCCATGTTATTGATTTACTTCTGGTTTGTGATTGTTCTCCTGTTGGTGTTGTCTCTCTTCAGTTAGTCTGTTCCTCTCAATTCGCTCACCTCCGACTGTCCAACCACCACACGCACCACTCCATCACCTCTGTCGTCCTCTAAGCAACTTCCCAAAAAAATTTCAAAGCCAACGGACGCCTCATGCACTCCCACGTGCTACCACAATGATTCTACCCAATTTTTCCCTTGTTAGCGCGTGACAACTCCTCATATGGTGTTTTTCAATGACGTTTGTTGTGTTGTACTTGTCTCATCTTCCCTGACCTTATTCATGTGTTTTCAAAATTTTATCGAGATTTTCTTAGTGATCTGTTGTTATTTACATTCGAGTTTCTAGCTTAATGGGGAGTGTTAAGATTAGCAAAGATTAAGTATTAAATATGGTAATTATTCGTTAAGATTAGAAAATATTAGGTATTAAATAGGGGAATGATTTGTTTTGATTTACACGTCTATACATTATTACTACACATCTGTAGATTTATATTGATTTCACGCGTCTCACTGATTATATATATAAATACCGACATAATATATAAACAAGATACAATTCAGATTCTCTTTTCTCTTCTTTTTTCTTCTATCTGACATGCTCAAATGCATATTGAAGAAAAAAGAAAAGAAGAAAGAATATGAATTGTATCTTATTCATATATTCTGTAGGTATTTATATACATATCATCAAATGCATGAGACGCATAATAATAAATGTAGAGATGCGTAGTGATAATGTACAAACGTGTAAATCAAAACAAATCATTCCCCTATTTAATACATAATCTTTTCTAATTTTAACAAATCATTCTCCTATCTAATACATAATCTTTTCTAATCTTAACACTTCCTATCAAACTGGAAGCTTGGATATAAATAACAATATATCAGTAAGAAAATCTCAATAAAATTTCAAAAACACCTAGATTGGGGAAATGAGACAAGTACAACACAACACACAGCGTTGAAAAACACCACCTGAGGAATCGTCACACCCGGACACGTGCCAACAAGGGAAAAACTGGACAGGATCACTGTGGTGGCGCATGGGGGCGCATGAGGTGTTCGTTGGCTATGAAATTTTCTTGGGACGAAAACACCTAGACTGGGGAAAATGAGACAAGTACAACACAACAAACGGCATCAAAAAACACCACCTGAGGAATCATCACGCCTGGACACATGCCAACAAGGGAAAAATTGGACAGGATCACTGTGGTGGCGCGTGGGGGCGCATGATATGTTCGTTGGCTGTGAAATTTTTTTGGGACGTTTCTTAGAGGATGACAGAGGTGATGGAGTGGCGCGTGTGGTGGTTGGACAATCAGAGGTGAGGAATTGACAGGAACAGACTAACTGAAGAGAGACAACATCAATTGGAGAACAGTTGCAAACCAAAAGTAAATCAAAAATACGGAGACAATCACAAAACCCTAAAAACTAAAAGGCACCATATAAAGTGGGGAATCTGATTACATTATTATGTGTAATTCTATACTTACATGAAAGTTCTATTTATATAGGAGGACAAGCGCAGGCAATAAATAAAAATAATGACAAAAATTAACATTGCCTAATTATGTACATTAATATCATAATCTCATACACTCAATCACATGAAATCAGAAAAATTTCCTAACATGTATAAATATCCCAAATATGACATATAAAATTATTGGTGGAAGGTAGAGCCATAATAATATAAAGCATATTGCAGATGATACGGCCTTAGTTATATTACAGGTGAGAGTGCCGGGAATAATGTAAATAATAATGCGTGCCAATTGGATTTGTTTGTTTTGTTTTATGAAGCAAATGATTAGTTATTCAGTCCAAATTAAGCATTGAGCAATATTATTACTGTGTATTTTAGGTGCGATGTCGCATGTTTATTTGGACAGATGCCCATAGACACCAACCCAGCTGACTTCTCCCTTCTTTTTTCGTTTTTCCGGTTGGTGACCGCATTTATAATATTCCTTCAGCTGTTGAGCTCTCTAGGTTTTAAAATCACATGTGTAAAAGCATGATGCATATACCACTCTGCACCTATTATAAGTCCCTTCTCACTAAAAAAAAATTTAATCCTTAATAGAAATTCAGTTTTAGAATATTAAATCACATTGTTTTAATTTTTTCTTTAATTAAAAGAAGAAGAAGAAGAAAAGTTGAAAAAACAACATTTACAAATAGAGATAAAGGTGTAAATTTTATCATTAATTATTAACTTAACTAATTTTTTTAATACGTGAAAATTAGTTAAAAAGAACTTATAATAAGGATCAAAATGGTTTATATAAAGAGGAGACGTATAATAATTAATTAAGATTGGTGGTAATAGCAATTTAATAATATTTTTTTAAAAACGTTAGAACGTGCACATACCAAGTCAATTTGGATGAATTTACAGAAGCAGTGTTTTGTTGGTCTTCACGTATACAAGTTAGCTGAGTTAATTGGAATGGCATATCAGTAAGAAATGCACAACCGGACACAAATTAAGCTACCAAATGGATCACGTGATTTTTTCGATGATCTTTGTCAAATTGATGGCCAAATTGATAATGAGGTGAATATTCAAAGGTTATTAATTAAAAAATTCTAAAGTAAATAAATAAATAAATAAATAACAATGAACCATGTTAATGGTTCACCCGGACTAGCCAGTTCATCATTTTCGGGTCAAACATGTTGGTCCAGTCAGTATATGATCGATAACCTTGGTACATATATATATAGCACGCCAGCTAGCCCTTGATTATTTCGGCAGAATCATTTGTCCAATATGTTGTGTTGTACGTGGTAGATGAATAGAGAGGGGAAGGATCAATAATTGGAAGAGCAAGAAGCAGACAATAATTTTAAAAATAAGTAAATTATTGATAATATAGTGTTAAAAGTGAATGAGTGATATCCTTAAAAAAAATGAAATATCAAAAATTAAAAATAAAAAAACAACTTAAAATTGTCTTTGTTTTTTTTAATTTTTAAAAACAATTTTTTATTTTTTTTAATAAAAAACAATTTGGTGAAAACATATTTTTTGTTTTTAAAGATAAAAAAATTGTTACTAAAACAAGTTATCAAACATGCCCCTAATTTTGCATTACCAGCTTTATCAACTCACCACCTTCCCAACAAATCTTAACCTTTCCGTCTTCTCTCAAAATGCTGCGCATGGTCGTTACTGCGTTCTATACGAGTCTACAATAATCTCTCAAATCCTTGGTATAAGAATTGCTTAACAAATTTATGTAGAGCAGAGAGTTAAAATATTTACATATAACATTAGATATTACATCACTTTTATAAGTCATCAGGTAAATTTTATTTAAGAGAAAATGATAAATATATGAGGCGAAATAAACTGGACCCTATTTTTAAAACTAAATTTAACATTCAACCAACTCTTATATTAAAAATGGAAGATAATATATACTTGTGTGGACAAGCGAAATTGCTTATTATTCAGATAGGCATAAATATACAACGAGTTTCTCATGGCCGGGAAGGAAAGGGAATATCTATTTCACTAGCTAGGTAGGGCAACCAAATATAAGATGTATTTATTTCGTTTGGCCAAGAAAAAGGAAAGCCAGCAGAGCAATTAAGATTTAATTAAAGTTTGGAGTGATTCAGACGCTCTCAGTCTCTCCACTGAAGCTTCTAATTCTAAATGTAAAAAATTTTAATTATACGGTGAAACTTTAATTTGAGTGTGGTTTGTTCCATTTTCTTACTTTGGACAGTACCTGTATAAAGATAACGCCTTTTCATTTAATATGAAAGCCCCTTTACGCAGTAACAATAATTACGATAACGTGAGCAAGAATAACAACACACACACACAAATATATATATAGACGCAATAAGAGAGAAATGATATTAATTAATTATCCAGTTAAGGAAAGATAGAGGGACGTCGTGAGGGAAACCCGGCAGGGGGACGCACTTGATGATGGCTCAAGAAAAAGGTTTATCTCATGATTTGTCGCGATAAAAGCACTATACTTTTGTAAGTGACCATTTTTTTAATACTCTAATTGTTAAATCACCATTACCTTCAGGACTGTAAAGAGGCTAGGAAGCTTTGGCTTAAAGTAGTTGATCCCGTATTCATACACAATTTTATGCATATAGATATAGAGACTTGACTACAACTAAATTTTAAGCGGTAGCATAGTAGGGGATTGAGTGAATTTTTTTCTATTGTTTGTTGGCTTTTGTGACAACATTGCAACAAGATAATTTTTGATAATACTATCATGAGTAATGAAAATATTAAAGTTAAAGAAGTTTGATCCTTGACTTAATAAAGCAGGTAAGTAACTTTTTGAAAATGGTTAATCTAAATGGATATCTTGTTCAACCACGATTTGTCCTATGGGAGTACTCGGATCCTGGGTGTATGAAGCTTAATGTTGACGGGATTTCGCTAATTTTTTCTAGTATTTGTTTTTATCTCTTACTCTAATAGCACTGTTCATCTGACACTGACACTAAAACTGATTGATGCATAATGACGGATGAAAGAGAAATTTGCTTGTGATAGGAGAGAGAGGGGATTTTCACAAGATAGTAATGAGATTTGCAATAATAGTAATATAATTTGCTAGTTTATAGATCACTTTTCATATTAGCAAATTTTAAAAACAAAGGAGATAGTGGATTTTTCGCAAGTTGACTAATGCGCTTTGTAAAAATAGTAATAGAATTCGTTAGTTTGTGGATTACTTTTTACATCACCAATTTTAAAAAACCCAATTTAGTTACTTTAGTGTCTTTTTAAAATATTAATAGATCTTTTTAGGTTTTAAAAATTTAAATAGTATTTAAGTGTCATTTTCCCTTTTTTTTCCCATCTTTTTTTTTAATATATTAATTTATTTTCAGTTGTCAAAATATTTTTTTACAGCACCCCATGTTTTTGTTTAATGTGTGTAGTGCTGCATATTATCAAAACTAATTATTACCGAAAACTGGACCTAACAGAACATATTACTAGAGGTTAATATCTGTAAGACTATGTACTTTTGAAGTTTTTAACTATACCTGGACTATGTATGTCCATTGAGTGTGTCAGAGAACAGTTGAATTATTTGCTTTTTAGCTCTGCACTATTTATCCAACCATGTAAACATTGAAAACATTACCAAATGTCAAAGCCAGTTTTCATATTTGGGGATTGTAACAACGACTACTTCATTCATACTGTCCAAGGTTTCTCCTCAAACTCCGTACTTGCATACATGATTCTCTCTGCCATTCATTCAAAACACAGCTTAAATTAATTACTCACAACGTTCGGGTTATGAAACCGTGTGAAGGAAACTTATACAAGGTTGACTTAGGCAAAGTTATGACACGTTATTCAAATCCATGATGTGTGAATAATTTTATATGTCATATTTGGGATATTTATATGTGTTAGGAAATTAAGCAAATCAATCCTTAATTTTATATGATTGATTATACGAGATTATGAGATTAATATACATAATTAGACAATTAGTCAATATTAATTTTTATCATTATTTTCATTTATTGTTTTATCTCTTGTCCTTATGTGTAAATAGGACTCTAATGTACATATAGAATTATACAGAATAATAAAATCAGCTTCTCCACTTTATATAATACAAAAGCCTCATCAGCTTCTCCACTTTATATGGTACAAAAGCCTCTCAGTTTTTAAGATTTTGTGGTTGTCTTCATGTTCCTAATTCACTTCTGGTTTGTAATTGTTCTCCTGTTGGTGTTGTCTCTCTTCAGTCAGTCTGTTCCTCTCAATTCGCTCACCTCCAACTGTCCAACCACCACACGCACCACTCCATCGCCTTTGTCGTCCTCTAAGCAACGTCCCAAAAAAATTTCACAGCCAACGGATGCCTCATGCGCCCCCACGTGCCACCACAATGATTCTATCCAATTTTTCCCTTGCTAGCGTGTGTCTGCGCGTGACAACTCCTCATATGGTGTTTTTTGACGCCGTTTGTTGTGTTGTACTTGTCTCATCTTCCCTTACCTTATTCATATGTTTTCAAAATTTTATCGAGATTTTCTTAGTGATCTGTTGTTATTTACATCGAAGTTTCCAACTTAATGGGGAGTGTTAAGATTAACAAAGATTAAGTATTAAATATGAGAACTATTCGTTAAGATTAGAAAAGATTATGTATTAAATAGGGGAATAATTTGTTTTGATTTATGCGTATGTACATTATTACTACATATCTATAGATTTATATTGATTTCACGCGTCTCACTGATTATATATATAAATACCTACAGAATATATGAATAAGATACAATTCAGATTCTCTTTTTTCTTCTATCTAACATACTCAAATGCATATTGAAGAAAAAAGAAAAGAAGAAAGAATATAAATTGTATCTTATTCGTAGGTATTTATATACATATCATCAAATGCATGAGACGCATAATAATAAATGCAGAGATGCGTAGTGATAATATACAAACGTGTAAATCAAAACAAATCATTCCCCTATTTAATACCTAATCTTTTCTAATTTTAAAAAATCATTCTCCTATTTAACACCTAATCTTTTATAATCTTAACACTTCCCATCAAATTGGAAGCTTTGATATAAAATTAGCGAGTTAAGGAAAGATAGAAGGACGCCATGAGGGAAAATCTTTTCCAATCAAAATGCCACACCAATTTAGGTACTTGAGACCCAATTTTGTTGGTATTATTATAGGTTTTTAATTTTATTGTCGGCCGTGTCAATACAACGATTTGAGGTTGACCAGAAACAACAATAACACCTTAACACCCCCTCTCTATTAGAAGCAAATATTCTCATTGTCTTTCTCTCATTTTTTTTATTATTCTATCTCAATTATTAGATTATGAGAGAGAAAGTCTTTTTTTCATTTATCTCTCATAATTAAATGGTTGAGATGGGATGATGAGAAGAAAATGAGAGAATCCAAACCTCTCCCCAAGAACTTGTGCTCCCCATTGTATTTCCGGAAACAAGTAAGATGAATAGCACATCAAGTCAGTCTTGTTGACAAGATGATAATAACAATAATTGTTAGAAATAATATGAGAAAAAAATGTAAGAGTTGCGTATTGGATTGGGTCAAATCTAAGAAGATAGTTCATGCATCGGTTAAGACATTATAGTCTCACCAAGGTCAATTGCTTTGGGATAAATTTCTATATTGTGGGAGGCTTTATTTATAGAGATCCTTATCTTGCCCCTTAAGCAGCAAATAATTTTTAATCGGGTAAATTTTCAAACTCTTCTTTTTTGCATTCCAAGGAGCTCTCAATTACCCATTAAATTATTAATTAATAGAAAACCTTTAATATATATTTATATTTATAGATAAATTTGTTAACATTTTACTGATTAAGTAACTATTGCAATTGAGAGAATATTCTATATCAAGACTCTCTTAATATATTAAATTTAATTCTGGAGCTATTAATCCGACCGATCAATGACGGATTCAAATTTAAAATCCAACAACAACAATAATTGACGAGGTGGAGGGGCAATTTATTTGTTCGTTAGGGTCATCAAACGATCTTGATTTGAATAGATTATGTTTTGGTGGTGTTTTGAGTAGGGCACATCTATCACACGACCCAAAATGAAACAAATTAGTGATTTGATTTGATTCGATTGGATTTGAACATCAAGTGGGGCGTCTGAGATGAAAAGAAAGGAGAAAGATCAAAAAGAAAATGATGATGAAAAGGAACACACTTTAGGCCGATTGAGGGAGAGCTTGAATTGCACGTCGCTACCATAAATTAAACCGAACAGCTTTGATTCTTAAGCAACGTTGACTGATTCTTCCTCCGTCAGTCCACGTGGCGCTTCCCCATTCCCCGCACATCTGGCCCGCTTCTTTCCACTCACCCTCCCACCTTCAAATCATATTTACCACTTTCCCAATACCATCAAAATGCATTCCTTCCCATTATTAAAAGACTTGTCTTGTCCGCGTATGTGTCATCATGCTTCTTTCGACCAACATGTTTGTAATCTGTTTCAAAACAAAAGGACGATGATTATATGATCCTTTGTGTCTTATGAATGGTCGTGTTTTTAAATCACAGACGAGTTGCGTATTTCATATGACAACTGATGACAATCAAATTAGTCATTTGCATTAAAGCTAATAAATAGCGCTAAGTCAATACCATACCAACTTGTACTGTAGGCATAGCAGACGGCGCAGTGTGGTCCGTGATGATAGGAGAGTGATAGAAGAAGCAGCAGTGCCTGAGTCCTGACCATTATGGGAATCTGATGAATCTCTCACTTTCCCATTCTCATTCCCAGTGTGTAGTGTGAGGAACGCCCACCATTTGTCCCACTCCATTTATTAGAGTTTGACGGACCATGCTTATGATACTTACTTTCAAGTTATACAAGACAAATTAATGTTACTTGCTCTACTTAAATTACCACTTACCACCACTAATAACTAACAACTCCTCGTCACGTCGTCGCTCTTAGCTGACTGGAATTTACAACATGTACAAATATTTTCCACCCTTTAATTGTTCTCTTTTCACGTCCATCACATCACATCCTAACCCATCATTCATCCCCTCCCTCGTATATTGTTATTGTTTTCCGTTTAAACACAACTTTTATACTCCCATTGAGTTATTTTTACAATATATAATTAACTGCTCTGTGTGATTTAAGAAAATCACTATTCGCTCTAAAATTTGAAACTCACCCTTAATTAATACAGGAGTTTAATTTAATTTGGCTAACTAAAAACTTTTAAAATTAGTTAGGGACGTGGGTTAACATATTAGATAAAACAATATATATTATAAATTATTATGATAAGGAACGAACACAACAGCCTGATGCTCTCTCTTCAAGGGGAAGCCATCGTCACCTCTCTCTCTCTTTTCTTTTTCTTTTTCTGGCCAAAATTTCATCGTCACTTTATACCTTTTTATAATAATATTTATAGCATAACTTGGCAAGACATGTACGAGAGTCCTGTGTAAAGCGTCTCGTTTAAAAAAGAAGAAGAAGAAGAATGCTTTAAAAAGAAAGTTAACAAACATGAATACCAATGGAATAAACCAAATGGTATATCTTCAAAGTTCGGGGACTACAAATTATCAACCAGATAAAAGAATTTACTGGTGGCGCGTGGATTAGCTCATGTTTAATTATTTTTATTTAGATACGATTTAAACACGCACCCGTACAATTACATTAACATTGAGCTATTGGGATCTCATTTAAACATGGCGGTGGCTAACACACACACACACACGAATCTGTATCAACGGACGACAGTACATCTAAATTATCTTACCCTTTTGTTTGCTTTCTCTATTTGCTTGCTCTATTTCGAAGCCATTTTCTTTTCTGGTTTCAGATTCGCTTCCTTTCACCTGCTACATGAACAAGTAGTTGAATTGATGGCAAAACCAATGTCTAGGTTTAATAACACCTGTCATTTTGTTATTATATTTGTTAAAATGTGAATATGTTCTTGTCAATTCACTCAAAATACTTATAAATATAAGTGTAAGCTCTTAAATGCAAATGGAGAGTTCTAAATTTTTACATAGACAGTAGTTATCTTGTTATAGTTAATCGTTAAAATTAAGATTTATTAATTTTTTTTTGTTTTTTCCAAGGAACAAAAGGGGCCGAAAAACTGGAGATTGTGAACCGGCTCGCTGAAGTTTATGGAAAAATGTATTAACATTATATTCTATCTGGTTCTAATTATAAGAACATTTTGAAGAATTTTAAAAAAGTTTTAAGAAAGCTAATTATATTATTTTAAGAAATTAAAATTTATCTTTTTTTTTAAATTATGTTGTTTGACTTATGAACTAATAATGTAATAAAACAAGATATATGATATGATTAAATAATTTGATTAATTTTCTTATGACTTTCTTAAGATTCTCCAAAAAGCCCTTATAATTAGGACTAGAGAGAGTATTATATCATATATAAAGGGGAGAAGGATATTCTTACTATCTTTATTTCATTTTCTTCTCATCATCCCATCCCAACCATTGGATTATGAAAGAGAAACGAAAGAGATATTTTCTCTCTCATAATCTAATGGTTGAGATGTGATGATGAAAAGAAAATGAGAAAAAGACAATGAGAGAAGCCATACTCATATAAAGGTTACAAAACATTACCAACTTAGCTGTAGGATCAATAGCTCATGGACCCCCAAAGTTTTAGCTTGGCTTAGTTTTAATTTGGGTTAAGTTGTGCTTAGGACTTGAATTAAATTTAAAGGTGTAATCAACGCTTTAAACTAATGTTGAATGCAATGTTAATCTTAAAAGTATTAAAAATGGGCAAATTATCACATCTAATATAACATATTCGTTCAACTCTTAAAATACAGTTTATCATTTTTTTATTCTTAAGTTCACATCATCAAATGCACAATTCTTCCATCCTCCTTCACTAAACATAATTGTATATCATCATAGAGAAAAGGTGAAGTGAAGAGTGAATATAACCGTGCATTACCTAAGTTGTAGTTATCTTCACTCCATATAATTATTTCCTTCAAATTATTTATTCTCTTCCATCAATATCATTCATCTCTTTTTCAATTATTTTAAGATCATTTCTACTTCCATTAATATATTGTATAACCATCAAATTAATTACTTCCTCTTATCCCTTCGGTAATTTGTTTTTATATTGTATGTTTTATTAATAGAGGAACGAAGATGATGAACAGTAATTTGATGTGTATAAATATCACAATACGTTTACATGTATTAAGACTCCTTCAAATCCTACTTATAAGACTCAGTTAGTTTTTTTAAAAAAAATTAAGGAAGCAAAAAAAGTCAACTTTTGCAATTTTATTAATGTAATTTTATTTCATTAAAAACTTTACTTTTTCTAAAATTAATTTTTCTTTTTTCTAGTATACTTTTTAAGTTTTGCAATATATAATATTCACTAATATCTATGTCCCTTTTAGTCATTTGCCACAATAAGTTACTTTTGAACGTATCAACCAAACATATTTTACTTTTAAATAAGTAACTTATAAGTCACTTATTCTACCTTCAACCCAAATATACATATCTGACTTATATATAATCTGACTTATCTATAAGTTCAAATATAAATAAATCCATTATCTCACCGTTATTCTAAACACACTCTAACTGTTAATGAAGGTGGCAACGACGTGTCACCATTATACCATATCACCATTATACCATAGTTACCCCGGACACTGTAAAGGCCGCATACCCCACAGCCCACAGAGTTGTTGCATTGTCCTGTCCATGCCCCTACAATACTGTAGACGTGGACGTCAATGTGGCCCATTTGATATAAAATTATCATGAGAAAGGAAGTGAGTATGAGAAAGAGCTCTCCTGAAAGTATAAGAAAATTCCCTCGCTAAAATCATTTTGTCATTTATCCAGCACAATTAAAATACTTTTTATGTAAAAGTAACTATCACTGTCATTTTTAACCTCTCTTTTAATGCTAATAGTTAGTTTTGCAAATTTTATGATTATTTTTACACTTTAAATATAAATTAATAGCTGTTTTAACACTTTAATTAAAAAAATATATGTCCCATGTTCCGAATGCACCTGCTGTGGGAGGACTCAGAAGATGGATCCAACTGGGGATCTATTAAGCGCTCAACTGCACAAAAGACTCAAAACAGTCTGAAAATATCTTGACTTTTCCCAGATTTTCTTGAAATTTCTAAAGCTCACCGATAATCACTAAAATTCCTGACGTGCCCACTCGCTGCGGCTTCCTTTTGCAGAGTTAAAAATTAAATTTTTTTCTCAATGACATGCAGGTTTTTTCTGACCCTCTTGATGCTATTCATATACTGTAACGTGACAGTGGGGTGAACCGCCTTTAGGGGTTATTTGGTATGAGAGGAGGGGAGGGTGAGTGCATATAAAATTTTAAGAGATGAATTTAAAAAAAAATAAAAAAAGTGGGGTTATAAAATTTTAATAAAAAAAAAGTAAGATAAAAAAGCATGAAAAAATAATTTAAAATTTTTAACTTCATTTTTTTAATTTTTTAAAATACAATTTATAAAAATTTCCTTCCCTTCCCCTCCAAATTCTTTATACCAAACACATCTTTAGACAAGAGATTGAGGATGCCAGGCAACTTTTATACGGGGATTGGCAGGTGGAATTAGCTTATGCTAAGGGTGTGTTTGGCTCAACGGAGGGGAGAGGAGGGAAGGTATTTTAATGGGAGGGAAGGGAAGGGGAGGATTTGAGGAGGATTTTATTTTACCTTATTTGGATGGATAAAAATAGAGGGAGGGGAGGGATTTTGATAAGGGGAAAAAATATAATCAACAACATAAGAATATAATTAATAGAAAATAAAATAGACACTAGTTAATATAAAAGTTTTTGAA
>JBAGKO010209166.1:0-13357 GCA_037177275.1 Acacia concinna
ATGATTGACCCAAGATGTATGAACACGAGAGATTCACTCAAAGCTAAAAGTGTTTAAACTCTCTCCTCTCGTGCTTACGCTCATTCTTCTCTCCTTACTGGGTTCTTTTTCACTCAATCTTCATATAGCAAACATCCTACCATATGCTTGTAATGACTCTAATTCTTCACTACAATTAGTACTCATGTCCAGAATCAAGAGGTCTTTAATGGGTGTAATGATGGAAAAAGACTACATGGAATGGATGATGATTTTGACAAGGAATTTAGCATGCATACAAATCCACAATAATCATAGTACTCTTCCTAAAAAGTGTTAAATTGTACCTTAATGTAATTACTTTACCAAGGCTCTTCAATGAATGCCTTATTATTTTTTCTATACTTTTTTTTATTTTATTACAATCTTGAGCTATCGTAGGTCCCCTTTTGATGCGACCCTACACATGGGTGATGTAGCACCGATTACTCAGTTACTACTGTTGTAGGTCCCCTTTTGACACGACCCATCACATGGGTGGTGCAGCACCGATTACTCAGTTACCACAACAAGCACTCAATAGCCTTTGGCCCAACTCATAACTCTCTCTTCAACTCAACCATTTGACGCAAGTGCCAACATTATATGAAGTGCCCTCGGTTACTAAGTGGAGTCTAAAGATGTTAGCGGAGTTGTCTTTATTCATCTCTCTCTCTTTTTTATATGGAATTTTAATATGCAAATGGTAGTAGCAATATTTTCAATAAAGTTTTCAAGCACAACTAATGGGATAAGATATTATGAAAATTGAGAACTACATACATACTTTGTAACTTGTCTAGGTGGTTAATTAAGAAAGTGTAAGCTCAAAGGGTTAAACAAAAGGATAATTTAAATGGCTTGTGTTTTGGTAAATAGGGTGTGGAAAACAATGCCTCTATCATATTCCAATCCACAAACACACATGCAATTTTGACCAAGAGTCAAGACAAGTTCTATAGCATGCAAGCTACTGAATATACACTTATTTTGTGGATTATCCTTCCAACAAGAGTTTTATCTCCTATGTTCATACACCTAGTTTCAATCAACAAAAATTGATCACAACCATTAGGTCACTTATCACATAAGTCAAACCACAGGGTGAAGATTAGAAAGACCAAAAGAAACACTCAAATACATTTTGGAATCCTTAAAACACTCATAAAATCCTAAGGGATCCTTGCCTAAGTCTAAAATTGTAAAAATCAAGGGTGGTATGGTTTTCAAAAGAAATTGGGGTGTAAAAGTTTGAAAATATGCACATGGAGCTTAGAAAACATGCCCCTTATGAAAAATGGTCCAATTCGTGACTGCAGTTGCCCGAGAGCAACATGGCAGAAGAGCGCTGAAGTCACGACGTCATATAGCTTAGGTCGCGACTAAAACTGGTAGAAAGCTCCTCTGCATCTAAATGCATCCTAAAGTTGTGACTAAACAATCATTAGAGTCGCGACTGCAATTTGACGAGACATCTTCTTACCCAGGATATAGCTCAGGTCGCGACTTCGAATCAGTGAAGTTGCGACTTGAGCCTGCAAAAGCTAAAGTGCAATGGTTTTCTAGAATTCTAACAAGTTTTCTTCAAAAAGTTTTTAACATGTCCAAAAATTATCTAATATTCAACAATTCATCATCTCAAAATTAGTTCCAAAACTTTAAAAATTATGATGAAAGATTGGATTTGTGAAGAAGAACTTGCCATTTCTTTCTAAAAATTTTGAAGAAAAATTTTCACATTATATTGCAACACATGATAAAATGGAGCCTAATATGAAATGAAACATACCATATACCCTCCCCCACACTTAAATCACAGAATGTCCTAATTTGGTCGCCTCTAAATGCAATCCCCATCTGCTTGTCCATTGCATAGCAGATGTAAAATTCACAGAATATAGTGAGGTTGGCCTTTTCGCGTTGCTTCAACATTTCCTCATATCCTTGGGCCACAGCTTAGAGGTAAAAAGCTACAATCATCTGCTTCGTGAAAATAGTGTTCTTGGACGGCCAACCAGTCCTTGAATAGCTTTGTTGCTTCCACCTAGTTCTTTTTGATTCATCCCGGGCCCTTAGACGTTCGGAACTAGGAGCAGATGAGTGCTCATAATTCTTGGTTCGGGCAATCTGAATAGACAGATAGAGAGAATGAGAGGTGAAATAGAGTCCTTAAACAATAACAGTTGAAATCCTAATTGACTCTCCCATATCCCCTTCTTAAATTCATGAGGAACCAAGGTTGAAAAATTCAAATAAAAAGGCCCTCTCTAAAATCAAATTGAGTTGAAAAGTAGTTGCACTCGTGAGATAGAAATCATGAGGTCACGACTGCAAGTGACAGTGAGACCTTTGTTCAAAAATAGCAGCTCAAGTCATGACTTAGAAACACCCAGATCACGACTGCAAATGGCCGAGAGTTCCTCTTTATAAAAATAGAGCTCAGGTTGTGACTACATGGAGGTGTGGTCGTGGCTTGAGTTCATAGAAGTTTCTTCGAGTGTAAGCAATTATTGAGTCGCGACTTCACGTAAGTGAGGTCGCGACTTCAACCTAGAAATTTTAAAAACCAGAAACTCGAAGCATGATGAACCAGAACGCGCTTACTCAGGAAGAAATCTCCCAAAACTAGTTCTAAGTTGACAAAAATGTGTAAAATCAAATGCCCCACCCCTCAAACCTAAAACGTAACTGAAATCAAAGAAGATGGAAAGAAACTACAGAAATTTCAAAAGAAAATGAAAAAAGGTTAAGGTATCGTGATTGTGAGAGGATTAGAGCAAATGTAAGAACTAGTTGGTGCTCTGTGCTTGATAATCACAGGGAGGAAATGCTTCTAGCCAAAATCAAAGAATGAGAGTGATTCTTGGATGATTTCAATGGTTTCAGAGTCCTTGGAGTCGCGAGGTCAGAGAGTGAGGGTAGTAATGAGGAAAGGGGTTACTGAATATGAATAGAGTGGGGGTTACGTAAGAGATTGCGAGGGAAATTTGAAAGAATAAGGGCAATCTCAGTATTTCACGTGCTTTCAGACACTCCAAGTCGCGACCAGAGATAGTGAAGTCGCGATATGGAGTAACAGCTAGGAATTTGGGAGTTAGGGTTCAAAGTCACGACCTGAAGGAAGTAGGTCACGACTTCAAGAGACAGAAGAACTCTGTCCATGAACCTATATCAAGTCACGACTTTGCATTAGTGAAGTCACGACTTCAAGTGTCCTAAAGCTCTTCTGCCAAAAATTACAGCTCAAGTCGTGACACAAAATGGTTGAGGTCTTGACTTGACAACAGAAGGGTAGAGTTCAACACTTGACTTCTAATTTTTAAACATTCACATATAAGGTCCCCTTTTAAAAAAAAGTTAAATTCCCTCCCTCACACTTATGGGGCAATAACCACATTGCAAAGGAGATATAATGGCAATCATGCACAGTTTAATCGATCAAGCAAAAATACTAACAAAAAATAAAAACAAAAACAAAATCTACTTTTACTGGATAAGTCTCTTTCACTTTTCTCAATTATCATATAAAAGATAAAGGAAAGAGACTACCTGGGCTTACGGTGTTAGGGCTGGTTCTTCATAGAGCTTCAAGAGGTGTCCGTTGCATTGAAAGAATTTGCCTGTGGCCTCCTCTAATAGCTCTATCATACTAAAGTCATGTACTTTGACCACTATGTAAGGGCCGTCCCATCTCATCTTAAAGATTCCTTTCTTAAATTTGTATCAAGCTTGATATCGCAGGACTTTGTCACCCACATTGAAATGTTTTTGCAAGATATTGGTGTCTTGGATAGCCTTTGTCTTTTGCTTATAGATGTCGAAATTGTTGTAGGCATCCAGTCATATCTCTTACAATTCTTGAAGTTGAAGAAGATGGTGCGACCTATCTTTTTCAAAGTTTGAGTTGCAACTCTTTACTACCCAAAAGGAACGATGCTCCAACTCCATCGGTATATGACATGATTTTCCATAGATAATCCGGTATGGAGACATCCCTATTGGGGTCTTGTAGGTGGTGCGGTAAGCCCATAGAGTATCATATAATCGCAAGCTCCAATCACGATTAGAAGGCTTGACAATTCGCTCAAGAATTCGCTTAATTTCCCTATTCGATACTTCAGCTAGGCCATTTGTTTGGGGATGATAGGGTGTAGATATTCTATATGAAACCCCGTATTCACCTAACAAGTTGGTAAGCAACTTGTTACAAAAATGGGTACCTTGGTCACTGATAAGCACACGAGGTACTCCAAATTGACTAAAGATAGTGGACTTTAGGAATTTGGAGACCGTAGGTGTGTTATCTTTTCACGTAGGCACGGCTTCTACCCACCGAGAAAGATAGTCCACTACTAGAAGAATGTAGGTATAGCCATGTGAAGGTGGAAAAGGTCCCATAAAATTGATGCCCCAAGCATTGAAGATTTCATATAATAAGATTGGTTGTTGGGGCATCTCATGTCTTTTACTAACCCCTTGGAAAAGGTCCCGTAATAACCAGGGGTTAGATTTTCCAATTTAGACTTCTGAATTCTCTTCTTCTTTTTATGAAATTCCCTAGATCTAGGAAGTTTGATTGAGTTTTAAGAATTTGTTTATGATTGTAACTGAGATCTAGATTGACTATGCAAGTTTGATGTATGAAATTTGTTATTTATTTATATATGAGTTTAAAGACTTTTATGTGTGATTATTTTAATTTTCATAATCGTGATTAATTCTTCTTCTCACGCATAATCCTCGATTGTTGATTAACTATTCGAGGAAATTTCATTCATTCATCTTGCGCTCTAAGAGAGCTTAAACAACATTTTAATGAGAATTAATTTACCTGGGATTGTAGGAGGTTTAACTAATTAAATCGTTGGACCTAAGTAATAGCTTAGGGTTCTTAATTGAACCTTAGAGAATTTTGATTACCCCCTATCATTTGAGGAGAGCGAGGATAGCTTAGTAACCATTACCGAGGGTCTAATCCATCATACAAACCAAAGCCGTTAGAATAGTATAGTTTAATTTATTTTCTGCACCAAAAACCCCCAAAATTAGTCACTTAGGAACCATAAACATAGCTCCACGAGAAGAATGATTAGTTGCCCTATACTACATTATTGGTGCAATCATTCTGACGACCGAAAAAGTGACTAATCTCGGTCCGATCACAATGACATTGATTCGATTTGGGACCTTATAGTTGGATATCTTTTTGGACAAATAAATGATGAGTAAAGTTCATTTTAGAATTTTTTGAAAGTGTTTTTGTTGATTATTGTATAGGGTAGTGTCGTAACTAACATTTTGATTAGTCAGTGCTTTATGTTTATGTACTTGGTTGGATATTTGTTATTTACTTTATGAGGATGATATTTTTGTACAGAATGAATCACTGGGCAATCAAAAATATAAGCACATCTTTTTTTTGGGGGAAAAATTTTAGTGTCAACAATTGAAAAAAGGGATATCGTGTGGAGAAACGGCATCCCTGTAACTAAATTAAGGGACATTGGTTTGTCCCGGGAGGCCAAAAGGTGATTTTGTGTAGGGGCATTGATAAGACACAATATTTATATGGTTTTTTGGGGTATTTTGTCTTAATTGCACGCATTTACCGTCAAATTGCATGAAATTTATATTATATGGATTAAATGTCTAAGTTGTGCATTTTGATAATTTATGGGCAAAAATAGCTTTATTTTTATATCATATTTATTATTCTTCACTTGCCTTGACAAAGGTGTTTTGTTGTTATGTTTTTAGACAAGCAAGGAGAAACCAGAGCCCAAAATGGGAGCCTAAGTGGAGACATCAAGCTTGAAGGCCCAAATGCATGGAAGTGCTGAATTGCCTACCTAAGTTGCGACCTATACCTGTTATGTCGCGACCTGAAGAATATTAATGAAATGGTGCATTTTGGAGCAAAATCAAGTTGGAGTGGATATTCACGAATCCAGGTTGCAATTTGAGTCCATAATTAGAAAAGATAGGTTTTGAATTAGGGTTTATAATTAACTATAAATAGGGGAGATTAGGCCACGATTACAAATGGTGATTACTCGTGGGATTTCACAGTAAACGACCACAAACCCTAGCTCTCCAATTCCTCTCAATTCCCAAACCCTAATCCATAACCCTAGGCTCCATCTACCCAAAATTCCACCAATTCCCATCATTCCAACCCTAATCTACCATAATCCTCACCAAAACCCTCACTTGCATCTCATGGATTCGAAGACAGATTATGATAGCGGGATGATTGAAGGCATGAGAGGCTAAACACCTTAGCCTCTCAGTAATGGATCAAGGTTGGAGCTTACATTATAACTAGGGGAGTTCATGATTTCTATTTAGATCTTTCTCTTCATCTTAATAATTCTCCTAGATCTAGGTAGATTTGTTGGGTGATGAATTTATGATTATGATTGTAATCATAAGGATTTGGATTTATGCTAAGTTGATGTATGAATTATGATTTATAAATTTATCCAAGTTTAAAGACTTATTATGTGTGATTGGGTGTTTGAGACGATTGTATTAAATTTTCCTTTCTCGCATAATTCTCGAGTTGTTGATTGACAATTCGATAATTACTTCATGCATTCATCTAAGAGCAATCTAAGAGAACATAAACGACGTTTTAATTAAGAATTAATTAACTTAGGATTCTAGGAGGTTTTTAATTAATTGAATCGTTGGACCTAAGCGATTGCTTATGGTTTTTAAAATAAACTTAGAGAATTAAATAGAACCCCCAATATCTTTTGAGAGCGATGATAACCATTATCCACCATCGAGAGACTAGCCTTAGTATTAGAATTAAATTACCTAAATATTTTCCAAAACCCTAAAAATCTAAAAAGAATTAATTAATTAGTTTAATTAGATTTAGTTTAGTTTATTTATTTGCACTACGAAAACCCCCTTAATTAACCAACTAGTTAGTTTAGTTAAAATAGGGTAATTACTTAAAAATATCATAGATAGCTCCTTAAGAGAAGGACGATTGGTTGCGCACTATAGTGCAATTATCTGACGATCGGAAAAGCAACTAATCTCAGTTCCATCAAGGTTTAAGTGCAGAATTGTTTGCCACAACTTGCGATAATATTCTCAGGAAAGATGGAAGTAAGAGATTGAGTGATGGAGCGACTGACGAAACACTTGAAAAGGTCTGCTCCACTATATATGTTATTGAGATCCACAAAGAAGCCAACTTGGTTTTTTATTTTGAAATTGTTTTTCATTCCCCTTTCTGCACGTAGTCAAGCTGCTTTCCTACATCAGTGACAAAGACCTGTTTGCAGAATTCTATAGGTACAACAAAAGAGAAAATAACATTTTAAATGGGTTATTTGGTTCAGTGGTACTGCTTCTAAGGGTTTGCTTCTGCTTTTGTTCTAGCAATAATTTTATGTCTCTCCAAGCTCTTAGCCAATGAGTTTTTAAAAATTGCTGCTTCTCCCAGATTTATAGCACGATCTCCCAATTTTTTTAATTATTGCTTTTATACGAAAGATCTTTATAAAATAATATCAAAAGAAAATCGCTTCCCTTGCAGGAAGATATTTAAATCACAATCACCCTCTTTCCTCTGTAAGATAATTTGAAATGAATTCTCACGAGGTTCTTTTCTAATTTCTTGCAGGAAGAAGCTTGCACGGAGGCTGCTGTTTCACAAAAGTCCCGATTATGATCGTGAGAGAAGAATTCTGACTAAGTTGAAGCAACAATGTGGCAGCCAGCTTACGTCAAAGATGAAAGGAATGGTTAGTGTTCATAATTTACTTTTTATTTCATATATTGAATTCTACTGCTTCCCGGTTACAGACTCGATACTAGCGAAGGAAAATCAAACCAGCTTTGAAGAGTATTTGAGCAATAATCCATATGCTGACCCTGGATTTGACCTGACAGTTACAGTCCTGACTACGAGCCACTGGCCTAGCTACAAATGTTTTGATCTCAATCTTCCAGCTGAAATGGTGTTTCCAGATCCTATTGATTTAAAACAGTAGAGTTAAGCATTCAATATTAATATGGATTTAGTTGGTTATGTTTGACAACATGTACGTTGTTTATTTCTTTGTTTTTTAAGAGAAGAGGCGTTGAAGCTTTTAAGAACTTCTATTAAGCTAAAACAAAGCACGGAAAACTCACATGGGTTTATTCATTAGGTACCTGCATCATCAATGGCAAATTTGAACCAAAGACCATGGAGATGATTGTTACACCCTACCAGGTTGTATTTCTTACCATATTTACCTACCATTCAACGTTTATTTTTTATCCCTTTTGTCAGCCTAATTTCATGTTGTGTTTTTATGGAGTCTTTAGTTTCTTGTGTGTGTTTCTGTAGGCTGATTCAATGCTGCCTCTTGTTTTTCAATAGGCTGCAGCATTGCTCCTTTTCAATTCATCAGATAGATTGAGTTATTTGGAAATAAAGAATTAATTGAATTTGTCGGATGATGATGATGATGATGTTACTAGACTACTCTACTCGTTGTCCTGTGCCAAGTACAAGATCTTTAACAAGGAACCAAACACAAAATCAATATCTTCTACTGATTATTTTGCAGTCAATTCAAAATTTACCTCCAAAATGAGTAGGATCAAGGTATTTCATACTGTCTTTACTTTATTTTCATCTTTGGGTATCTGATTTTCTCTTTGCAATGTCATGTGATTGGTATCTAAATGACGTGATGGCATCATCATGCAGATCCTTGATCCTGTAGATGAGATGAAAAAAGTAAATGAGGATGTAGACATTGACAGAAGATATACCATTGATGCCTCAATTGTAAGAATCATGAAACGTAGGAAACGTATGAGTTACCAGCTGTTAGTTAAGGAGTGTATTGAGCAGTTGGGTCCCATATTCAAGGTGTGTACGGTGTTGCTTGTATCTATCATATAGTATCTCCATTCTCTCTCTCTATCTCTCTCTCTGATGAGGGGTTGTCGATTTGTTGTACTTTTACAGCCTGATGTCAAAGAAACAGAAAAGCGAATTGAACGTTTGATCCTTCAAGAGCACTTGGCAATGGACAAAAGTGACATAAAGCTGGTAACGTATTTGGCATGATGATTGTCCAAATGATGAGTGATGACTGCACAATTAGTGACAAGGAAAGGATCATGGTTGAGCATCGATGAATTGGGTCCCTCTTTAGTTTCTTGTTACCAGCAGGACCTTTGGTGCCTTTTTTTTTCCTTTTTCAGCTGCAACTATTACACAGCTAATTTTGGGATATTATGATTACGTCTAATTGTCATTTGATTGTAAACGGATATGCTTTCTAGTTGGTTTTCTTTTGTTGAGTGCCGTCTTCATTTCTTCATTTTCTTCCATCGTTGACTTTCTTATTTGTTGGATCTCTCTCTTCGAGAGCTTTGAAGCCTGTCTGTCCGGTTGATTCGAAACATCTCTCTTGAAATCTAGTGGACCTGTAAATATATTTGTCATTGAAGCTTTCTTGTGACCTCCACTTGTAAATCTAGATTCATCTCATAATGTCCGCCGCGATTCATGACACGCCCTTCTATGGATCTATGGATGGATGGTCCTAAGCTTCATCCTTCAAAGCTGCAATCCTTGATTAGGATTCATTGAAAGCTGCACGTGTTTATATCAGCGGTTCGGCAGCAACTCCACACTTGTTTCTCACTTCTCCTCTCGTTAATTCAAGGTCTTGTTTGAAGGATGGATCTTGATTTTAGTCTTGAAGATATAATTTTCATATTTGTCAGTATTTTATTAACTTACTCCTATTAATACTTTCTCAACAATAATTAAGAACAAAAGGGAGTGAGGGAATCAACGAAGAATGAGCCGTTTAGGAAATATATATATATATATATATAATATTAAATAACTTAACTAATATCCCTAAGCTAATCAAATAAGACAAAAATGTCTTATATTAAAGACTGAATAAAGTACTTTATTTTCAATATCCTTTAAGACTTCTAAGTTTGCATTAAATTTTCTACATTGCTTAAATTGAGAGAAAAGTTGAGAGGAAAGAAAATAGAAAGATACTATGTTATCCTTTACTATGCTTGGATGACAATATGATATTATGAGAATAACACCTTATACTCCCTCTAGTCCTACAAAGGGAGCCTTATGTTTAGGGCTGGAAGGAGTATTAGGATATACTATATTATTATCTTTATTAAAATAAATTGCACGGAACTATATTAAAATTGGTGCCATCAAAATATTTCAAAAAAAATATTTTTTTTCCCTACTTTTCTATTGTAAAATTAAATGATTTAATCAAAGTACAACTTTTTCTTTTGAAAAAATTGTTTTTAAAAAAATCTGTTTTAGAAACTGTTTTGAACAAGTTTTTAAAACAAAAACATAAAAAAGTTGTTTTTAAAAGCTAAAAAATAGAAACATTTTTGTAGTTTTCTTTTTCATTTTAATATTTCTTTTTAATTTTTTGAGGCCACACTAACCGTAACAACTGGGGCCACATCACTCCAAAAATAATATGTTTTTTATAAAACAAGTATTCAAATATATTTTTTTCCTTTAAAACATGTTTTCAAAACGAATTTTGTAAATTTTTTTTTTTTGAAAAAGAAGAAGAAGAAGCAGAGTATAGAAACAGACAGGCCTTATTATTTAAAAATCATAATGAATACTCCCTCCGTTCCTATTTATAAGACATTTTTGGATAATCTTAAAAAATTCTAAGAAAGATAATTACATTACTTTAAGACATTAAAGTTTGTCTTTTTTCTTTAAATTATGTTGTTTGACTTATGAACTACTATATAATATAATAAAACACAACATATGATATTATTAAGTAATGTAATTAGCTTTCTTAGGATTCTTCAAAAAGGTCTTATAAATAGGAACAGATGGAGTATAATGTAATAAAATGCAAAATATGATATAATTAAGTAATATAATTAACTTTCTTAAGATTTTCCAAAGATTCTCTAAAATGCCCTTATAATTAGAACCGGAGGGAGTAATATGTTATCTTTAAGCCCCAAGTCACAAGCAGCACACCACCATATGTCATTAATTTAAATTTTTGGAAGCCACTTCCAAATTATTAATTGATGTTCTTAGAATTCGACACCGCACTGTTTCAATCAACCATGGTCTGATGGTCGTCCCCCTTTTAATTCAACTAGTAATATATTTGAAGTATATATAAATATACAAAAACAAATATTTAAATAATATTTATCCACATTCTATCATGCATGCATACTCAAGTGTCTTTCTCCATATTCCACTCTCGGGTATGTTAAACTAATATATAATTACTTACATACTTTAAGGATCACTACAAAAAACTATTGAATTTCCTACTGAATTTGTCACGGAATTTGCTACAAAAAACAATTTGTGACATAATTTCTAACGGAATGGATTCTGTCAATAAGAAGTGGGCTACAACTTATAAATGAATTTCCGACGGAATTTCAATTCCATCACAAATATGGGACGGATTTTGCAACGGAATTCTGTCGCAAATTTGTGACAGAATTAATTCCATATCAAATTCATTTTTTATTTTTTAAAAATTATAAAATGACATGTGGACCTCTCAAAAGAAGCCTCGTGTCACCTCCAGCTCACCACGTGTCACCACCTTATTGCCACATGTCTCCAGCTTGCCTGCCAAGTGTCGTGTCCATGCCTTGCCATGTGTTGCCACACCATTATTTGCAAAAATGTTGCCTTACCAAGATTCAAACTTACAACCTCTCTCCTATGCACGCAATGCCTTACCACCTGACCTATAAAGACCAAATGGTTTATAACTACAAATATATATATATATATATTCTTGAACAAAACCAATTAAATATATATATTAAATATATTATTATATTAAAAATCATTTATATAATTTTTAAAATTTAATAAATTGAAATTTTTTTATATATTTATCTAACATAATTTTTTTAAAATATATTTTTCTCCACTTTTTGAAATTGAATTTTATTTTTAATTTCACTAATTAAATTCTAATAATATATATAATTCTTGAAAATTATATTAGTTATATATAAATATATATACATATATTAAATATCTATATAATATAATATTTAAAAAAATAAATTAAATAATATTTTCTCCCACATTTTAAATTGAATTTTATAAATTTTTTGAAATTTATATAAATTTCAAAAGATATTTATATATTTATCTGTAATAAATTTTTTAAAAAAATATATTTGTCTCCCCTTTTTGAAATTGAAATTGATTTTTTTAATTTAACTACTTAATTTTGAATAATATATATATTCTTTAAAAGTATATTAGTTTTAGATATAATTATCATATATTAGTATCATCAATTAATTAACTCCGCCTATGTTTCATAGCCGGTCCCAAGCTTGGGTCAAGGAGGAGGGTTGTGTTAGGCCCTCGACAGCCAACGTAAAAATCTGTCGAATCTCTCATGAATATGGATCAACGAAGAAATTGTGCTAATACTAAGTCGTTGCCTGGAAGTAACGCGTTGTATGGCTCGAGTATAATGAGAAGTGAGCGAAAACTGCTGCATTATTGCTCGGATGTAGTTTTAAATGAGTAAGGGCTTTCGCATTGGTCGTTACCTGAAAGTAACGCGTTGTATGGCTCGAGTACAATGAGAAGTGAGCGAAAGCCGCTGCATTGTTCCCCCGATGTAGTGTTAAATGAGCAAGAGCTACCGCTCTCTTTTGAACGGAGGCAGCTAAAGAAGTTAGTTTATGAGAGTCAGATCAGATTGGGTACTTGAAATATTGGGACTCTGCATGGAAAATCTTGGGAGGTGGCAGACGTAATGAGAAAGCCTTAAATTAACATCTTATGTCTTCAGGAAACTAGATGGCTAGGAGGGAAGGCCCATGTTTTTAATGGTTACAAGCTTTGGTACTTAGGAAAAGTAAATGGAAGAAATGGGGTAGGTATTATTGTGGATAATGCATGGAGGAAGAATGCAATAGAGATTACGAGGATCAAAGATAGAATCATTTCCTTAAGAATGATTGTTGGAACGGATACTATCCACATTATCAACATGTATGCACCTCAGGTAGGGGCAGAAACACATCTTAAGGAAGAGTTTTGGGAAGATTTAGAGGGGCTAATTCAAAGCATCCCACAAACAGAAAAGATATTTATTGAGGGGATCTTAATGGGCATGTTGGAAGGGAAGCACGACCTAATGCAAGAGTTCATGGTGGATTTGGATTTGGGGAGCTCAATAATGAAGGGCAAACTATTATTGATTTCACTCTAGCATATGACCTCAAGCTTGTCAACACCTGCTTTAAGAAGAGAGATGAGCATTTAATCACATATAAAAGTGGA
>JBAGKO010209177.1:0-13354 GCA_037177275.1 Acacia concinna
GATGAATTTAGTATTAAATATAACTAGCTTTTTATTTACACGCTTTTTGTTTCCACTAATTAGCATAAATTAGGAATATAGTAAACTCTAAAGTCTGCAAGCTTGCAAGTAAATATGGCGTTTAGTATTAAGGGTATATTAGTAAAGTCATTTTTTTAATAAAAATTTCAATTAAAAAAATATATTTTTAGAATATTTTAACGAAGTTAAACTTTTTGGACTAAAATGTATATTTTGAAAATAAGAGGGAGTTATCTATAATTAAGGTAAATATGCTATTGTGAAAAAAGCATACAAAATATGAGCCCAAAACCCTAAAAAAAGGGGAAATGACACGAACTCAAAAAAAAAAAAAACAAGAACATTTTCATAAAAAAAATTGTACTAAATTGGTGGCCCGGATTGAGGCAAGAGTATACATGATGATGATAAAGTGTGTGTTTGGGACACTAAAGAGCCCAAAACAAACGTTTCGGCTTTTATTGGACGTTCCAAACTGAAAAAAAAAAAGGTGAGGTGTTTAAGATACCAATATCTTTATGTGACTTATTTTAAATAAGCTCTTATTCTGATAAACAACAAATTGTTGCTTAATCCAAAATGTCAATTTTAACTTTTTTTTTTGAAATGTTTGTTTTTCTCTTATAATTTATTCCTTTCATTTCTCATTATAAAATAGTTAACTTTTTTAGATAATTCTAAGAAAGTTAATTACATTACGTTAAAATATTAAAATTACAAATTGTTGAATAATTTGTCTTTTTAAAATTTTTGGTTATAATTTACTTTATCTGATCTTAATTATAAGATTTAGTTGTTTTTTTTGAAAGATTAAGAAAGAAAAAAGTCAACTAGGTCTTATAATTTGACCCGGAGATAGTAATAATATCACAATATATTTATATGTAATAAGACTCCTATTAGTCTTAATTATAACACCCAGTTAGTTTTTTAAAAAAAAAAGATTAAGGAAGCGAAAAAAGGTCAACTAGGTTTTATAATTAAGACCGGATGTAGTATGAATATTACAATATATTTATATATAATAAGACTCCCTCCAGTGCTAATTACAAGACCCAGTTGGTTTTTTTAGAGAGATTAAGGAAGTGAAAAAATTTAACTTTGTCTTATAATTAGAACTGAAGGTAGTAATTATAAGACCAAAATGAATTATGTTCGTAATGAAATTAGAGACCGAATTATATAATCCATGCGATCTTATTAGTAATGTAATGTTATTTCATAAGAAATTTTACATTTCTTTAGTTTCTAATTTAAATGCATTTTTAATTATTTAACCTTATTATTAATTATATATTTTTAGATCTTATTCTTAACTTCTGTTAAAATTAATTTTTCTTTTTTCTAGTATAATTTTTAAATTTTACAATATATATATGTATGTAATGTTCACTAATATTTATGTCCCTTTCAGTCATTTATCACAATAAGTTACTTTTTAACATATCAACCAAACACATTTTATTTTCACATAAGTCATTTATGCTATCGTTAATCCAAATATAATTATGTTACACAATTTGAATTATATCTAATCTAACTTATCTATGAGTCCAATTATAAATAAATCACTTATCCCACAATTATTCTAAACACACCCAAAGAAAAGTTAACTTATATTTATAATAAAAGGTTTTGAAGACCACATCATCATCACTCCTTAAGCCATATATGGTCAAGGATTTTGTCCACATTTACTATGAAATCTTGTATTTTTTGAGTAATACAATTTTGATTCTATCACTATCAGTTCAAGTAGTGGTGATGGCAATGGGCGGTTGCTAAGAAGGCGATCACTACATCTTGGATCTTGCCATGGCCAGTGTTGGCAGATAGTATTGCCCTGCATTGCCTATGAAGTTATCACCCTTCAATTCAATTCCTTCCTTAAGTCAGAAAATTGTTGGGGGCGTTAGTTCTAATTAACGCTACCTATAAAAGTAAGGAGTGTTGGCTTGTTAGTGGTGAGAAGAGAAAGACATATATATACAAGGGACTTTTGAACTTCAAAATATTAGAAACTAGAGCTTGTACATAATTTACAGGCACCACATTGGTATTTATAGTGGGGAACACGGAATTTGTCGTCCAAACTTCAGAATTTGAAGACACATATATAATCACACACAAAAGTGTTGGCGTTAGTATCTTACACTGTATTGATTATTGATAGTAGTGTTGCACTTTACTTTTAATCCCTTACCTTTCCTTACAATGGCCTTTAGAACCACTAACGTGTCCATATGTCGAAACGGATAAACTTAAAATTTTGACACCAAACACAACAGATAAACAACTTTTCTCTATTAATAGAGGCACAAAATCAGAATCAATAGGATACATTGATCATATTGTACATAAATACATGCCAAGAAACAAAAAATATCAATCTCTAGCTCTAAGCTTGTTTCCTTGTCCCGCTTCTTTCGAAACTTTCACCTGTATTGTGGAGAGGATAAGGTTTGTAGAGAAACCTCAGTAGCATAATCATAATGAGAAACCATGTAATGTAATACTATATGTAATGCTCATGCTTTACCTCCAGTGCCCTCTCGCTGCAAATAATGTGTACCGGGAGCCTGCACGTGACTCAACCCAAATTCAAACTCAAACAGTCAAGGCATAAATAAGGAGTCATACCTCTCATGCATATAGGCTAACACAACCATAACACAGTATACAAGCATACAACAGAAAACAAACAACACAAAGCAATACAAGTTAAGGGTAGAGGTTCTTGCTACCGTATACACCTTTCACGATGTATGGGCTCTATCTCACTGTTTCTGGCGCCATTAGATTGCTAGTATACCTCTTTGTAATGCCTATACAGACCACAATAAATGGCATTACTATATGCCCTTATCAGTATCCTACCACCCTTCCTTTCTTGTACCCCTTAGGGTCCGGCTTTCCTACTACTTGGGTTGTCTCTCTCCCTTGCTTGTACTGTATCCTGTCCCTACAGGTATCCCTCTGCTGTCCACCCTATGCAGCGCAGGTCACTGCTACTGGCTTGTCCCCAGTGCCCTGGCCAGGACAATTGGCCAGCATCTCCCCTTAGATAGCCCACTAGACCTCCCGATAGCTGGGTAACACCTCCCCATAGAAATCCCACCTCTATCCAGGACAGCCAGACAAACACCTCCCCTTAGAAATTGTCATCTTAGTCTGGGACTATTGAACAACGTCTCCCCTTGAGAAATTCTATCTTACTCTGGGACAATCAAACAGTACCTCCCTCTAGAAAAGACTATCCTAGTCCGAAACAATTGGGCAGTACTTCCCTTTAGGAAGGCTTGTTTTGGCCTAGATAATTGAACAAAACCTCCCCTTTGGTTCACTATCTAGGCCTACCCAATTACATAAAACCTCTCCCTAACTACTCTAATAACTGCTGGAAAATAAAGGAATTTAAAAGAGGGAGGGAACCAAAACTTATTTGGATTGAAGATCGGGCCGGAACTGCTCAACACTACTCTGGAAGAGGCTTAGTTTGAGAGGGGTAGAATTCCTTCAAGAGGGAGAGGGGAGCATGTTTTTGGTGTGAAAAGAAGGGAGGAGGGAGAGCCCTTATTTAGAGGTGAGGGGAGAGGTAAAAATGCAAATATTTATTGGGTCTTTAGGTGTAATTTCCCCAAAAACATTTACCCTTTTTGAGAAGTGTCCCCTTCTACAATTTCCTTTATTTCAAATTCCAAAAACCTGCCTCTTCCTTCAAGAAAAGGTTGGGCGACGTCCAGGTGGGCCCAAGGGCCCTCCTGGCCCACTTTCATCTAACAATTTCCTTCGAATCGACTTGAAAACCAGAAAATTCTGTGATTGTCCAAAACTTGCGAAAAATTCACCAAAATTCTTTAAAAATACCATGAGCCTACCATTAAAATTTAAATTTTTTTGGACATCTAGAACTTTTTAAAATAAATTGCTCAAAAAATCCATTTTTCGGTGATTAGCCGATTTCAGCCATTTTAGCTAATATATCTAGACTTTTTCCAGGCCTCTAACCAAATTTATAGATCCTCTAAAATAATGTACTAATTTTCCCAAGTCCCTTTCTAGAACATTGACGTCCCCAAATGTTTGCTATGGCTAAAGACCCAGTTTGGCCAAAATATTTGCAAATCCCACAAATTTTCCTCGGACCTCAAAAAATTATTTTGATTGCTCCATATTGTTCTAGACACCATGTACTATATGTTGGACCATTATGGGAGTTTTTGGGGACCTCAGACCTGCTCGCATTTTGACCTGAATTTTCGCAAAACTTTTCCTCTTTGCACATAGGTCCTTCCCCAGGTCTCACCAGTAATGTTGTGAGACCTCTCAGTCCTTTACAGACTAAGGCCCTCTGCTCATTCGGAATAATTTATCTAGGCCATGAAGAATATCAGGGTATGACACTTAATCTATCCCAAAAGCACTATTTTTGCCTAAAATGCCCTTTTAAGCCTATAAAAATTCTTGGATATTACAAGTAGCACCTGTAGAAACACAAGGAACAAGGCTATTGTCTTTATGATATATTTTGTAACCCCCTAATTAATTAGGAAACAACACTCCTCAGAATAAAATGAACACTTTATGTAGTAATCAGGGTGACAGAACAATAAGAATATAATAGTGTGACTTAGAAGAAGGAAAATGAGAGAAATTCAGTGTCACAAAACCTCGGTGCTCTAATCTTAGTTGTCTCTAACCATGCACCAAGCACTGCCTTTTATAAGCAGATGATATGTGACTGTTGAGCACCTATATTGACAAATAAAGATGTTTTAATAACAATTACAAAATGAATGTTAATAACGATTTAATGTGATAAAACATTTTAATTATCATTGAAATGAGTGAATTAAAACTCTAACGGTCATCTCCAATGGCTAGTTTGAAGAATCTTTTTATATGCCTTTCTATTAACTCAACCTTATATTTTATTGTATATTAGGTGTTCTCAATGTTGAGTTATATGAGATTTTTTCTCTTGACATACTCACATACAATATTTACAACAATAGTGTACATTGAAAGTTGAAATAAAATGCATTTAGAAAAGGAGTCTTAGATCAGTTGCTACAACCAGTCTAAAAATAATTATATTTCCAAATTACAAAGCATAGATAATTGGTATTATCACGTAAAAATTGAATGTAATTCGAAACAAAAAGTTTTTCCATTAACACACACACATATCATGGAGGAGGCAGGTACATTCATTTTAAAAATAATACATTATCATATAGAAAAACCATCCTCATCATTATTGATGTTGGGTGAGGAAGGAGGGATTGAGGAATGGAGGGGTCAGAGGATAAATTAAACTCAACATCATTCTAGTTGACTATTTGGTTCATCATCTTTTTGAGAGAGTGAAGAAAAGTGCTGATGTTTAAGAGGGTGCGTGTGCTCCGTGCATTCCACACTATTCCTGAGCGCAAGAAGAACTTGTCGCACATTAGGGAGGAGGAGGTGGTGGAGCATGTATTGGCTGGGCAGACAAAGAGGAAGAGCCTCTATCCACAATGGTGATTACATAAGGAGGCTAAGGGATCGGATTGGGAGGCATACAAAGAAAGAATTGATAACTTACTTTTAAAATATTTTATTCATATCAAGACCAGTCGTATTTTATCTGACTAAATAACGTTGACATGTCTCCATTTATATTTTAGTCATTTTGTTTTGTTTTCCCTTTCTCTTTTACAGTCACATCCCACCCTTTTTGAGCAACCAAACAACTTTTTATAATATATACTTAATATATATCTCTTTCACCCACCCAATCCTGTCTAATGCACTATATTATTTAAACATAATTATAAGGTAAAAATTTAACAATAAAGTTTTTCACTATAAGCACCCAAAACAATTAGGTTTTTTTGATGCAAAAATATACATACTCCATTTGATCCTAATTATAAGAGCCAATTAACTTTTTTTAGAATCTTAAAAAAGTTAATTATATTATTTAATCATATATCATATGTTGTGTTTTATTATATTATATATTAGTTCATAAGTTAAACAACATATTTTTAAGAAAAACAATAAATTTAAATATCTTAAAGTAATGTAATTAGTGTTTTTAGGATTCTCCAAAAAAATCAATTGGGCCTTATAATTAATATTGAGAGTACCATTTTAATAAATAACAAATTTGATACTAGTTAACCAAAGTAATGCGTGTGTTTGGGAACTCAATAGGCAAGGGAAAAAGTCTATTTTGGATGAAAATAGGACATTGGGATCTGTGCACACTTATTTGGACTTATTTAGATGTTTGTTTTGATTTTGAGATAACTGAACTTATTTACAATATTTATCTTATTGAAATAAGCAAGAAATCATAACTTATTTTTGTCTTATTCTTTTTTGTACGGTCTATGTGATCTGATTAGTAGTGTAATGTTATTTTAGAAGAAATTTTACATTTCTTTTATTTCTAATTTATATGCATTTTTAATCATTTTACCTTGCTGTTAATTATATATTTTAACTTTTATTTTTGCCTTTTGTTAAAATTATTTTTTCTTTTTCTGTTATAATTTTAAAATTTCACAATATATATATATAAATATACATATATATAACATATTCACTATCATGTTCCTTTTAATCATTTACCACAATAAATTACTTTTGTTATATCAACAAAGCACACAAGTTTACATAAGTAACTTATGCTACCGTCAATTCAAATATAATCACATTACCCAATCTGACTTATATTTAATTTCACTTATTTATAAGTCTAATTATAAATAAGTCACTTATCCTACCGTTATTCTAAACGCACACAATAATATATCTGTCCCTTTTCTACTTTGCAGGTCCCAAGGTTCTTTGTTCCAGCTAACATATGGTGTGCACTTATTTTATTCTAGAGATTTGCGCCCACATTTTCTCTCCCTTGCATATTATTCATTTTTCTCCTTTTTTTTTTTTTTCTTGGTTCTAAGACCTAGACTAGATGGGAACTACCCAGAAAACTGGTCTGGTCCAGTTGTTGTACAGGGGTTGACTTTTTTCAAAATCAATTTTTTTTATTTTTAAAAATTCATATTAATAATTCTAAAATTTTCTCATTTTCACCTATTTGCTCCCGATTTAACTCAGATTTGACTTGGGTCTGACCCACTAACTCTTAATTCACTGCCTCAATAGATTTGGTGACTAATTTGAGTTTCAGGACTAATTTTTCATTCGCTTCCAACTTTTTGCGGTGGGGTGCAAGCAGGTACTGCATTCATAAATATTTAATGTAATCTGGTTACTGTTCCCTTTTTTTTTTCCTTCACTTGAAATATCTAAAAGGGAGGTTGGAGGGAGAGGGATGACAAGAGGGAGGAGAGAAAAAAGGTGGTATAAATATCTGTAACAAAATAATGTTTAAATAAAAATAACAAAACTGAAGTAAATTTATAATGCTGACAAAACAGCGTACACATCATCTTAAATTCAATGCTATTGACATGCTTTTATTGGTTATATGATAAATGATGTTGCCTTAAGGAAGGATAATGGGCCCACAATGCGATAAATGGACAAATGGTAACTTCGGTTAGCAACAATACCAAATTGTTTCTTCTTATAATTTTTATTTCTATTTTTGTAGCTTTTAAAATGACGTCTGCTTTTACACCTAAGAAAACATAACTGTATTAGGTCCACAATGACAATAAAACTTCTTTACTAAATTTGCAACTTTACAGTAATTGAAGAAGTTAACAACTATTACATTTTTTTTCTCACTAATCAAAACAAGCAATGTGGCCAAAATGTGCCATTAGGCTTTTTTTATTTACTGGAAATTAAAATCCTTATAATTACTTATAAGTTGATAAAAATATACAATGAATGGAATTTATGGATTTGTTTTACGCAATAAAGACGTGCTTGCACAGGACACTTTTACTTGTATTGTAATTCCTACCTATGTTTTGCGCCATATATTTGTTTGAATTGAAACTGTTGGAATATACCTAGTCTATTTTTAGTGGATTAGGGATTAATATATAAATATGAAAAATATATGGGTGCAAAAGAAGAATTTTATTATTTTATTTAAAATTCAAAATTTGAATTTAAACTACTTTCCTACGTTATATATAGGAAGAAGTTTTGAGTTCTGGGAACATACTGTGGTTATTATGTTTTACAGTAAACAAAACATATTCTCTCATGGTTTTCATCCTCTTCCGGTACATCTACCTTATAGGTGATCGAAGTCTATAGAAGTGCTCCAATCTCGTGTGGGTACTTACCGAATCAACCGGATTCCAGGTACGCACGAAATCCTACAGAAACAAAAATCATAAAAAATATATACATGATAAAAATTAAAAGACAAAAAAAAAACATAAGAAATAGAGATAAATTGACAAACATTACAGATTTGCAGATAAAATGTATATCAACGGTACAAATCCAGTATATCTTGTTAATAGAGTAGACTCATAATTGAATACAACTGAAATTTAATCAAACCCATCGTGTGCGGAAGAAATACATAGCAATATGATAGAAAAAAGTCAAGTGAGATTACAAATAATATTGTAAGAAATTGGGAGCAATAAATAAAGATCAAACACTTGGGCGAACTGCTGCCAATGGATCTCCACGGGCATCTCCCCTTCCTCCATGCTTCTCTAACTGCAGAAGTAGACAGGCTAGCCAAACAAGAGAAATAAGACCTCCACCTTTAGAAAGTTGTCGGACATGAACACTTGGTGGGCATTTGACTGCTACAAAAGACAACATTTGAACCGATATTATGCCTACAACTTCCCATTACTCCTTCCGTGTAAATTCATTATTTGGGTGGTCTACCAGCCGACATGCATGAAGCAACACAGAGTTTAGTCTTGTCCCTAGTTCTTCTTGTGCATGAAGACGCTTGTGAACCTCCTTCTTGATGCTTTCTTCATTGTGATGATCTCTACTTGTGTATAGGCCCTCCTTTCTAAAGAATCTAATGGCATCAACATAAATGTCACGAAACCAATTTTGTTCAATCCCTGGTACTTCTGATATGATATTTGGTTGCATGAGTAGAAGGTATAGCATGTAATTTGAAAGATGCTTCATCAAATGACGTTCATCAACACCATCTCCAGCAACTTCGTTTTCATCATTATCATCAGCATTGCACATACCAGTAGTCACATGCAACAATATGAGAACTCTATCGAAAGCATACTTTTGGCCTTGGTGATCGTTACATTTGAGAAAATTCATCACTACTGAACGGTCTTTATTTTGTACCGTTAGACCAGCTCGTTTAAGTAGCGCAAAACGTATTCTTTTCTCCAAAGGAAAGCCACCATACGTGCTTGGTTTCGTAAGTAACAACTCAGCAAAAATGAACTGCCACATTTCCAAAAAGAATGCACTTTTTACTTTATACTTTGACAGCTTTAGTTCTTTAGCACCAAAAGAAGGAGCAATTTGATCGAAAGTGCCTTTGAGAAATTCCACTAGTTTGTAAGGCAAATATTGCTTCTTGGGATGACACCGGGCAAGACAGATTGTGATCAGATTGATGTTAAAATTTGAAGGATCATACATAAAAACAGAGGGAATAAGAACCTCTGAAATATTATTATGAAATCTTGTACATATGGACTTTTATATAGACAAACTTAGAGTCTAATTTAAATCTAAATCTAATAATAAATAAATCAAATTAATTAAAATAAAATATAAATCTAATCCTAAATATGAAATAATCAAATCTAAAAATACTCTATCTAAATAATCTTAAAATAATATCTAACACTCCCCCTTATTTTAAAGAGCACGAAACTTGATTTTCTTTTTCATGAGATTTGGAACTCAGACTTCAAAATCTACCATGCCTCTTTAGAAGTTGCTGCAGATGTGATTCTTTTGACAACAAACGAAACATTTTCATCCTTTTCTTCAAGTGTTGCTTATCCGTACTTTGTTTGCAAAACCATCCTCAATCACCATACTCTTTTATGCTTTTGTCTAGCATTCTTCTTGAATTGAGTCTCTAATATATTTTTTTGCATTCATACCTTAGTTTGCAAAACCATCCTCAATCGCCATACCTTTTTTTTACCTCTTTAATTTGCTTTTAACAAGAGTTTATGATTATTTTTTGCATACTGACCCCAACAAAATTATATTATCATATAGAAAAACCATCCTCATCATTATTGATGTTGGGTGAGGAAGGACGGATTGAAGAGTGGAGGGTAAGAGGATAAATTAAACTCAACATCATTTTGGTCGACTATTTTGGTTCATCATCTTTTTGAGAGAGTGAAGAAAAGTGCTGATGTTTAAGAGGGTGCGTGTGCTCCGTGCATTCCACACTATTCTTGAGTGCGTGAAGAACTTGCCTCTCATTGGAGGAGGAGGAGGCGGTGGAGCATGTATTGGCCGACAAATAGGAAGAGCTCGTATTCACCGTAGTGATTACATAAGGAGGCTAAGGGATCTGATTGGGAGGCATAAAAATAAATAATTGATAACTTACTTTTAAAATATTTTATTCATATCAAGTCATATTTTTTTATCTGACTAAATAATGTTGACCTGCCACCATTTATATTTTAGTCATTTTATTTTGTTTGTCCCCTTCTCCTTTCCAGTCTCATCCCACCCTTAGCTTTTCGAGCAACCAAACAACTTTTTAGCTTTTCGAGCAACCAAACAACTTTTTAGAATATATCCCTTTCTCCCACCCAATCCCGTCTAATGCACTCTATTATTTAAACATAATTATAAGGTATAAATTTAACAATAAAGTTTTTCGCTGTAAGCACACAAAACAATTAGGTTTTATTTGATGCAAAAATATACATACTACCTCTGATTTTAATTATAAGATCCAATTGACTTTTTTTACTTAAAATCTTAAAAAAGTTAATTATATTATTTAATCATATAATATATTATGTTTTGTTATATTATATATTAGTTCATAAATCAAACAACATAATTAAAAAATGATAAATTTTAGTATATGAAAATAATATAATTAACTTTTTTGATATTCTCTAAAAAAATTAATTGGGACTTATGATTAATATGAGAAGTACCATTTTAAAAGATACTCCCTCCCTTTCTATTTATAAGACTTTTTTAGAGGCTTGATTTTTTTTTTTTGCCTTCTAGAAGTTTGATTTTATTAACAGCCTGTTAAATTGATGTACATATTTTTTAAAAAAAAATTTTGAGGGACATAACTGTAATCTCATAACCTTACTTTTTCTCCAATTTTCACTACGCCTAAACCCTAACCCTTGCCTAGAGTTCAAACTTGGCTCTTCTCTTCAGCTTCCCCTCTCTGTCATTCCTTTGTCGGCAGATCCCTCTTTGTCGGACTCATCTGTCATCCCAAGCTGGTCAGCCGCCAGTTGCATCTCTATGGGCAGTAGCAAATCGACATATTTTGTCCTTTATTCAGGTGCCCAACGGAAAAATACACATCTTGTAAATTCTGGGTTGATGGGTTCTATAATTGCTAATACTTATCTACGACGAACTTGTTTTTTTTTATATATATATATTTTTAATATTATATTTTACCCCCTTTGTCTCTTATCTATTAGATGATGCCGAAAGCAAGTCTTATTTTATTCACGCCTTCTCTCACATATTTCATTGCGATGTATGTTCTTCTCTCTCTCTAAGATATTTACCTCCTCTGTTATGTTTTTCCTTGCGATAGATAAAGATATTTTGTATATTCAGGATTGTAAAATAATACCATAACATTCTCTTCATCTGCAACCTATTAGTTATAGATGTTTAGTTTCTGGTGCTGTACAACAGTATGATGAATCTTGTTTCAGGTGAAGAATAATGTCAGTTTTATTTTGTTGGGCATTGAAATTTGAAAGTATGTGTATGAAGGCTCTTTTGGTGGGGAATTTCTGGGTTGATGAAATTCCTCATGATCTTAACGATGGTTAAATTGATAATGTTTATAAAGATCATGTGTATGAAGGCTTTGTTTCCTTGTCATTGATAATGTTTTCTGATTTCGATGGTACGTCATAATATATGTATGATGCCCTCTTCTAACAATGAAAGCAAATGCGTTGGCTTGACCAAAAGAAAAAGATCTAATTCCTATTCTGAATAAGCCTTCTCAGCCGGACACCATTACTATTTTATTTTTATTTTTTAAAAAAATAATGAAAGCAAAGTTATATAGACCTGTTAATGGGCTTCAGGCTAGGCCTATTAGTTGTATAGGCTAGGCTCAGGCTAATAAATAAGACTGAAACAGGCCATAGGCCAGGCTCAGGCTGCTTTGATATAAAACAGGCCAGGCCTATTAAAGGCAAAGCCTGGCCTGGCCTACCTTGTTTCCACCCCTACCTCTAACCAACTTTATAATTCCTCCAAAATAATATAATAATTTTTTCAAGTCCTTTTCCAAAACATTGAGGTCCCAAAATATCTGCTAAGACCAAGACCCGGTCCAACCCAAACATTTGTAGATCCCATAAATTTTCGTCGAACCTTCAAAATTTTTTTTGATCATTCTATATTGTTCTGGATGTTCATACCATATGTGGGACCGTTATGAGAGTTTTCAGAGACCTCAAATCTGTCAATATTTTGACCCAAAATTTTGCATAACTTTTTCTTTTTGGACATAGGTCCTTCTCCAGGTCTCACATATAAAGTTGTGAGATCTCTCGGTCTTACAGCCCTCTGTTCATCCGTAATACCTTATCTAGATCTTGAAAAATATCAAGTTACAACATTTGGCCTGCCCAAAAAACATTATTTTGGCCTAATACCCTTATCCATGATGGAAAGAAATACTATTTTCCACAGTACTGTCCACTAAAATCAATAAAACAAGACATTGCAAAACGATTGGAAAGTTAACCAGAACTCAGATGCGTACTTTGTAATATACAATTGTTTAGAGACTATTAGAGGCAGAAACCTCAAGGAAGACAATTTAAAATTTCAAAAAGTTATAAAAAGAAATTAGTACGGCCTACATCTAACATGAACATATTAATGAAGAGGTATCCATTAAAGTCAGCAAGCAACAAGCTTAAAAAGAGGAGTACCAAGAAAAAGAAAGAGAGAAGGGATAAAATCATCACGCAATAATAATAAATCAAGGTACCTGGCACTAGGGGGCCTTCTAGTCACTTCATGTTTGAACTTGTCAGGCAAACCCAAGAAGCCATTGAACCTATCAAACATGACATGTGCAACATGGAGCACATCGGAAGGCCATCGATCTTCATCGCGCAATCCTCCCTCCCACCACTCTTACAACAAAGCAATAATTTCTTGAAAAGTGCCGTACCACTCACCAAAACAAAAGGCTGTT
>JBAGKO010209188.1:0-13354 GCA_037177275.1 Acacia concinna
TTTATTTCAAAATTTAAAATTCCCGCCATATTTTTTTTACATTTGTAGCGGTTTCAAAACCGCTACAAAATTTCATCTCAAATTTCAAAATTTTCCCACCATTTTTTTACAAATTCTATTCAACAAATTTTTTTTTCATTATCTTTTATTTGTTGGGATTTGGAAACTGCTACAAAAGTTTTAGACTTTACAGCGGTTCAAGCAAACCGCTACAAATTAATAACGTTTTTGGAGTGAGGAGTAGTGGTTTTTTAAAACCGTTGCAAAACGGTTTGCAACACACGAACTAATGTTAGGGGCACCCAACACAATTTAACAATGAACTATTTTGTTAGGGGCACCCAACACAATTATTTTTTGTGAGAGCATTTACAAGGAAAAAATGAGTATTTACATTATAACTAAACGGAGTTAAAAGAATCTAAGAAGTTAAAAAATTTTGAACATTCAAATATTTGTTATGTATATGCCCATATTTGTCTTTCTATTGATAAAATTTAATTTTATCTTGACTAAAAGAGTGCAATAAAAGATAAAATATATATTTACAAAACAAATAAAAATATTTCAAAGAATTCAAGGATTTACATAATTTTAGTCGTTCACATATTTGTCTTGTAAAAATTTTCTATTGCACTAATTAAAATAAAATTAAGTTTTGTCAACAGAAAAAAAAAAGGGCATTTAAGAGACAAATATTTGAATGTCTAAAATTTTTAATTTTTTAGATTCTTTTTAAATCTTTTTAATTATAACGTAAATGCCTATATTTACCTTATAAATGCTATTACAAAATATAATTGTGTTGGGCGCCCCTAAGAAAATAATTCATTGTTAAATTTGCACCTTAACTTTTTCAAAATATATTAAAATAATCGCCAGTGAGACCCATATGTCAAAAACAGTAATTGCAGTTAAAGTCGTTGTCAATTTTGCTCTAAAAAGTTCTTCATGTCTATTTTTATACTTCAAAATAGTTATTTGTGCTAAACGACCATGAGGAAATAGTTGTTTGCAAATATGCACTTTTACCCTAAATTAAATTATTCTTTTATTTGTGTAATTTTTCCCTCTATTAATTAAGTTATTTTTTCAAAAGATGTGTATCCCATATTGAGTTGGAATTAAACCACATATATTGTGATACTAAGTCTAACTATATAATATATAAAAATAATAATGAAAATTGAAATAATAACAATAAACATTGTTTCTAAACTCTAGATCAATTTGTGTAATTATTATGGCCTTATTAGATGTTAAAGGTTCACTTTAAATAACGTAATAGGAAGATTTTAACTAATAATTTTTTTTTTCATTTTGTTAAATGAACCAGGATCTAATTGGGACGGGAATGGGATGCAAAAGGATTTGAACACCCCTAGTGTAGCAAATTCACTTGCTAAAATAGTTATTTACAAATTTACCCTTCATTATTATTAATTCCCTAATTTTAGCTAAATTTTTTTTAAGTAATTTAAGAGTTTTTTCTTTTCTTTAATTTATTTTTCTTTTACAAATATTTATCTTTTTTTTTCATGTTGAGATAAAGACTTAATTAATTTAATTAATGCAGAAATAGAAAACTTAATAAAAATATAATTAATTATTTTGACAAATGCATACTTAAATAAATGTATTTATATATATTTGGGCAAAAATATATTTTTAAAAGTAAATTTAAAATTAATATGATTTATATAATATCTCAATTTTACATTATTTATAATATAGGAGGAATAAAAATATTCCTTTCAAATTTGTTTTCAATCATGGTGTTATGGCAAAAAGCAAAGAAAGAAATATATTTTTAGTCATTTAAAAGAATGCTATGTAGATAAGTTTCAATAAATATGATAAAAATTAAAAACATTAAAATTCATAATATAATAAAATTAATAAATGTTGTAATATAATAAAATTTTTGAACATATATGTATGAATATTTTTGTTTGTATAAAGTATTATTTTATGGAAAATATAAATGCTTATTCATTTGCTAAAAGAGGGGTAATTTAGTCAAATGAAATGTCTAATTGTTAAATTTAACAATCAATTAACAGTTTGTGTATATGAAAATAGTATATCAAATATGTAAGGCAATATTCTATAATATACATTTTGATATCTATGTACATTAAAATAAACGTGAGATTTGTGTGATCTAGGTAAAAGGGGTGGTTAACCAATGTATTTTATTCTAACAACTTTACCAATCATACAAACGAATAACCCACTTGAGAATAATAATAACTTGATTGTGACTTCTCGGCACTACTCAACAATAATATGAAATTATTGGCATCACAATATTTACTATACATAAAAATGGAGCCCCAAGCAGAGTCCAACACATCTCACTGCCCCCTTCCACACTTGACACTCCCTCGGTCTCTCACTCTCAAATCTCACACTCACTCCCTTAGTATTTATATTTAAGGAGTCAGTGAGTGAGACTCAGATCTTATCTCATCCACCACTCTCTCAGTCGTCGGCGTCGCTCAACACCTCAACCGGTTACCACCTCCTCTTCCGCTCTCCATCTCTTCCCTACGGCCCATCTATTATTCCTTTCAAGCAATGACGCTGGCGAAGCACATGCACTGAAGATCTTGTCTTATTATGGATTATTTTCCCATCCATTGTGAATGACTCTTGTGAATGAGTGAGTTTCTAGGTCTCTCACATCTCAGTGGCTTTGATTCTTTGAGACTCGCTTCTCCTTCGGCCTCCGTTCTCTCACTGTCAGACACTCAGGTAAGGTTTCTGTAACTCTTGTCCCTTGGGAGTTGCTGATTTTAAGTGTGTGCGCAAACTGGGATAACGCATCACAAAAGCATCATCTATCATTCTATTAACTCTTTGTATTATTTATTTGTGCTCAACTAATTAACTTTTAAAGCTTAATGTTCCTAATCTGGGTTATCTGCCAATCTAACTCATATTGTTTTACTTAATTAATTCACTCTGTTTGGCATTATGGTTGGATACATTTTTAGTTCAATTGGGATTAGAAAAGTTCAATTTTTTCCCCTTATAAGCTGAAGACATAAATGTCGTGCTGGCAGGCTAACCATCCAGCCCTATTAAGAGGGATAGTGGCAGCTTGTTAGAGGTCGGGCTATCTTAGCCCAACTCAAGCAACTCATAATGCGACACTGGCCCGACGGGCTCGTGCCAACCCAACCACATTTCCCAGTATTGGTCTTCTCCATAAAATGTGTGAAAGGAACATCCGAATACATATGGCTGAGTTACTAATGTTTAACACAAGTTCATAGCATCTTCCAAGTTGTTTCATACCGAGTATGTTGCATAAAATCTGTTTTCAAATTAAACAACATAATAGGTACCTAGCATTTAATTAATGCTTATTTGAGTTCACGAGTCAACATCCCAAAAACACTTATTTAGGTAAATTAAAACAAAATTCATTTCACATGCTTACTTTATACATTATAAATCATTATTGAAAAGAAGCTTTTAAAACCTCTAATGGACATTCCAAACGAACAATCATTTGCATGACTCACACCGTAACACCAGAATGATATTGACTCTTACGAGTGTGTAATTATAATAACCCACTTGAGAATAACAACTTTTTTATTAAAAAAACAGATAAATCACTCTAAGGTTTTAAGGAAATAATATTTCATCTAATCCTTAGTATAAGACCTAATTAATTAATTTGAGTAGATAAAGGGAGGTAGTTAAATTAGTTAATATAATTTTTTTTCTTCTAAAACTCCTAATCATCTTCCTTAATCCCCCCTATCACTCTCTATTATACCTTATTATCGTTAAGAGAATATAATTAGGCTAAATTTAGAAACAATTGTTAAATATATAAAATAAGTCTTACATCTATGACCAATATAAACTCTATAATTAGGTTATACATTAGCAATATGCATATCCATACTGTTCACTTTTATTAATAAGATTTTATGGTGATTACATTGTGACACTTATACCAAAAACACTTTTAACGTCCTTTTTTAGAGTTTTTTAACATCCTTTTCTTGGGGGACTAATATGCAAGGGACATAGAAAATAAAGAAACTATGTCCATAAAAAATGAACTTGGAAAGGGCATATACGGCATCCCTAATATTAAATTAGGGATATCATAAGTGGAGACATGTCACGTCCCCAAAACCATTTGGGGACGTAGTAAGTGACCTGCCAATTCCCCTAATGGCTTTTTGAACATGGTAAGGTTCCTCCTGAGACTTTTTGTATCCTAAAAAAAAATTGAAATGTGAACGCTAAAGGGTTTTTTTTTTCCCAAAACGATCTGCACGTATTTTTTAAATTACCTATTGATTTAATCTGTACATGAATATCACACAGTACTATATTAACAATTATCCAGCCAATTACTACATAAACATACATACTAACTAATCAAAATGTTACTATATAAACTACATAAAATCAAAATGTCAAAATGAACTTTATTCATCATCCATCCGTCCAAAACTTTTAAAATAAAGACAAGCAAGCACCTAGATGAGGGTGGCTTCTGACAGAGTGACAGGAGGGAGCGTTGAAGCTTAAACTCAATGAGTTAGTAACGTGGAGAGCGAAGTGATGGTGGAAGAACTTAATGGCATAGATATCAACTATGGAAGAACCACGGACAAGATCGAGGCGATTGAAGCACTGAACAGTGATGACATGTAGTGATGGGAGGAAGAATGGAGGTTTCGACCACGGCAAGTAAGAAGAACCCATGGCAGCATGCGTGATCCCCCGCTGCGACATGAACGATCTACAACGATGAAGGATCGAAGACGATAAACAAGAATGAGCAACAACCGTGAAGGAGAATGGGGAGGAGAGAAGAGAAGAGAAAATGGGGTCAGATGGATTCGATAGAGAAGAGAGAAATAAGATTTTTATAATAGAAAAATGAATGGGTATGAGTGTGTGAGGGTTTTTAGATAAGTTTACCCAAGACCTTTCCATGTCCCCAATTATAATTAGGGACGTGGATTCTCACTTTCCACGTCCCAATTATAACTTGGGACGTGGAAAGTTTTCCCGCCCAACCTTTTTGCGTACCCAATTTAATTATTGGACGTTAAAAAGTGATTAAACTTCAAAAATGTTACCGCCTTATTTTTTGACATCCCTAATTTAAAAAATAGACATTTTATAGAGACGTGAAATGTATATTTTGTAGTAGTGTGATTTTTCTTTTCCAACCTCAGAGTGATTTCCAAAAAAATACAAATCATACAAAAGAAATTATAAGTTTCTCTTTCAAATTCAACAACTAATTTCAGGGGGAATTATGACTAGCACACTTATTTTTTATTAAAAAAAATAACGACTGAATTTTCTAATACATAATTTCAGAAATTCAAGGAGCTTTAAAAAAGCGGCGGAGTACGATTATTGCCAGACACAATTACATGCTTGAAAAAAGCGATGGAGTACAATTTTTTTTTTCAAAATTTTAGGAAATAGGTCAGGCTCACTTACAATTTAAGGGTAGGACTCATGATCTACAGATTTAGGTTTAGTTTCAAGGCTAAAAGTACATACGCCTCCACCAAAGCCTGTCATAGGGGTTTTAACTACACCTCAATACTACCGCTTCACTAAGGGGTGAAGATGCTTCCCCCAGTGCCGCAACTGACTCAAAGATTGAATCCCCTCCCTTTGTGAGAGTTTCTGATCTCCTTACTAGTTGAACCCACGGTAAGGGGTGATAGAGTACGATTATTGCTAGACACAATTGCATGCTTGAAAAGGTTGCTAAACCCAGTATAATTGTGTTTACTCAGCAATAATATGTAATTACTAAATCATTATAATAAAAATATTGGGAGAATGATAAGAAAATACCATGTCAATTTCAAAATATCAAATAAGTGATTTTTCATAAAATTAAGTAGCTAATTGTGATACAAGTTTAGTTAATTCCATTACTTTTATAGACAGCATGACTTATTTGATATTTAAAAATTCACATGGTATTTATATATCATTATCCTTTTAAAAATAATATAAAGTTTAGCATTCTTGTCGTTGTTAGTTTGTTTGCTGTCCGGCAGAAAATAATTACTTCGTGGGTCATTTTACTAGCACAAAAAATAATCCGACCTTATAAAAGTAAAGTGATACACCCTCTATTTCAAATTATAAAAGACGTTTAACTGAATATTTTAGTTTGAAGTAGTTATTAAAAACAATAAGTATATCATAATTTTGCTCATTTTTACTAAAATATTCTTATTAATGAGGAGATATGAAATAAGAGAATTAATATCTTTATTAAAATTCACCACTCTCTCCCCTACCTCCTCTTTTTTCTCATAAGAAATAATAACTTTTATAGTCAACACAAGCATTAATTTATTGGTATTAAATAAAGATAAAACTGAAAAAGAAAAAAAATACATTCTTCAAATATTTTTTTATATTTTGGGACGAAGGAAGGGGGACAGTTGTCTCTTATAATTTAGGATGAATGGAGTATTTCTTATAATTTTAAATATAAGCAACTAGTTTAGAAACAAATTTTGAATAACAATATGCATGTCCACTAATAAAACGAGCTGGTGCTAGCATTCACCTACTACTCACAATCAACAAATACTCGTGAAAAAGAAATTAGAAGTTTCTCTTTCAAATTCAACAATGAATTTCAAGGGGAATTATATGATTATGAAACTTGTTTTTGAAAAAGAAAAAGTAATAATGAATGAATTTTCTAATACATAATTGGAAAAAAAGATAAATAAATACCCTCAAAACTTTAAAAACTTTAAAAGATTACTTGAATATGGTAAATAGCAAATGAAGGGCAAATGATTTATCTGGAATAGCAAAATTGTTGGCAGTGACTACAACTGAACATTGAGTTTTAATCATACCCCATTTAATTATAGTCATTATCGGTTCAGTTATAGTCACTGCCAACAATTTAAGTATTTTGAATAAATCATCTGTCTCTCATTTATCCTTTACTATATTTAAGTAATTTTTAAAATTTTAAAGGTATTTATTTATCTTTCTCCCTACATAGTTTCAGAAATTTAAGGTTTTTATTTATAATCACGTGCTTTAAAAAAGCGATGGAATAAATTAGAGAAAATTACACTTAGGTCTCAAATAAGGAAACATACGTTAAATAGGTCCTGTAAAAAAAATATACTATTCTCAGGTCCCAAGTTAAGAAATTTATTACTGTCAAGTCCTAATTAACAACCCCGGGGTTGTTAATATAACCCCCCAGGGGCTATATTAATAACTTGGGACCTGATAATAATAAATTTCATATACGAGACCTATTTGACGTAAAGTCCCCTTATTTAGGACCTCAATACAAATTTCCGAATAAATTATTGCCAGACACAGTTGCATGCTTTAAAAAAGAGATGGAGTACAATTATTGCCAGACATAATCACGTGCTTGAAAAGGTTGCTAAACCCAGTTGGGGGTTAGATTTAAATTTTACAAGGTGAGGGATTACTGCAACTAACCCAAAATTTGTAGGGATTTTATGCTATAATTTAGCCAGAAAAAATTGGAAAGTTTAGCTGCATGACTGTCGTCGTCAGTTTGTTTGCTGTCCGGCAGAAAATAATTACCTTGTGGGTCATTTTACTCTCACAAAAACATAATGCCACCTAGTAAAATAAAGTGCTACCTTTTATTCTAAATTTAAGAACTAGTAGTTTAGAAGTAGATTTTGAATAAAAAATCATTTTATATTTTATATTTATTATTTTTAATTTAATTTATCTAATTTATAAACTGATATATAATATAGTGGTATAAAAATTTTAGAAAGATAATGATAGGATTTTTTAGGGTAATTTCCTCGATTTCATCAAGTCTTAGGAGAAGATCGACCCCTTATTTAAGAATGTTTCCATCCACTTAAATTATGTTGGTTTTATTTTTCTATGTGATTTTATTATTTAAGTGGTTATTTTTTATTTCTTAGATTTGATAAGAATATTTTATATATTTTTTAGATATTTTAAATTATCTTAAGAATTTATTTATTTATTAGTAATTTTTTAGGACATTATTATTTGTGTTGCTAGATAAGGATCTCAAAGATATTATTTAATATATTTGATTTAATTATTTTTAGAGGGCATCTATCTTATCCTTAATATTTTAGAATATATTTTTTATATCTTTTAAGTCCCATTAGGATTAGCAGGCTATCTATTTAAAATTTGAGTTATACTCAGTTATTTTGAGAGAGGTTATCTATTTCTATTAATTCCTAAATTTCTATACTTCTTTCCTTCAATTAAGGAATTCAACTTAAATCAATTGGGTTCAATAAGTTTATTTTTCAAAATACCAAATAGAGTAGTGGTTTTAAATAATACAGCCCATTAATAAAATTTTCCAATTAATGAGGTAAGAATAATAAATAATCCAATCAAGAGGTTGTTTTTTTTTATAAATGAGATAAAAAATTAAACCTTCAAAAGGTTCTCTTATTTATAAAAATGATCAGATCGATCTAGGAGGCTTATGGCTGTAATTGGACAATGTTAAAAAGTCGGCGCGTTTGCTTTATATATAACGAGGTATATAAGTAGACTGCGGACTGTTAATAAACTTCATTTTCATGATGTAATAGGTCTAGCGTTGGATTCCAATTGATCACATACTTATACTTAATTAATTAAACCCCAATTAATTAAAACTCAGCCACACAACAGTAAACCAATTTATTAACACGTGCAAGAGGATCAGTATATGCAGAACTAACGCAACTTAAGAAAGAAGTTACCACTTACCAGTCATGCATCGAATACCAACAATTTAACAAGAATTATTATGCTTGGGTCAATAATTTGAAAGACCGTTCTAATTAAAGATCCATAATTCAGAGGCCTGAATTTTACCGTTCTCGTCGCCGATAGTTTTTTCTCCCAACCCAAATAAAAAAGCGCAATGTTATAAGCAGAGCAGCCATCGCAAGGAAGCCAATCCAAATCCAAAGTGATGCTCTAACCATTATCCAAGCTGACTGAAAAAGTTCACCGTCTGGGGTCACCAAGTAGAGGCCTTTCATGTAAGTGAGTGTCAAGAATGTGAGAGTTATGCACATAGTAATCGATAACATCCAAATCACAGCCTTATGATTGAGAGGAACTCCACTTACGAGGATGAAGAGAACTGTGAGAGATGAAATGAAAGCTATGGTATTGAACTTCATGTAGGGATGAAAATAATTTGAGTATGTAATAGCTGATACTGCTTCTCCAGGGCATACTGTGCCCCATTCTTCAGAACAAAAGCATGAAAAGGGATCATTATCATGCTTTTTTTGGTTTACGCCTTGCTGAACGAAACCACCTGGAGGATTATTTACAGCTTGAAATGTTATGGTTGAGATGACTGTAGCCACCAGACTCAGATTGCCTCTCATCTCTTCTAACCAATTATCATTATGTTTCAAGGAAAGTTCCATGATATTTAGAACCTTTCTCCAACGTCCCTTCTGGGGAATAGTTGTTGAAGGTGGCGGCTGCGAAGGAGCTTTCATTTTGTTGTCTTGAATATTTTTTATGTTGGAGTTCATCAACATGAGTTGTATATGAAGGCTTTTGAAGACGTTCTTGTGATCTGTAAAACCCGTCTCATTTTCCACGCCTGCAGCTTCTGTTATTGCTGGAATTGAAAGGAGGAACCTGATCATCTACACAGTAAACAGCAGAAGTTTTGCGATAAGTGGCTTGATTTTGGTTCATTAATCTCTAAGTAAAGCTAGGAAGCCAACAGGGCATAAAATAACACAAGTTAGAAAAATTACGTCAACTTGCTTCAACATGATAGCCAAATCAAGAATAGTATTGCCATCCAAGTCTCTCAAACTGAGGAGCATTCCCGCATTGATATCGAATTCCATCAAAGGTTTGAGAATCTCCAAGTGACTGTACATCACACACAAGTGGAAAACAGTTTCACCCTTATCAAGAATCCACAATGACTCTGGCTTTACACAAATTAGCTCTAACACAATATTTTTCCTCCCTCTTATAACTGCATAATGCAAGGGAATTCTTCCTTGTTGATCAGGAATCAAGCATGCATGGTCGCAAGCTATCAATAACTCCTTTACAATGTCCGCGTGGCCTTCTGCAGAAGCTAAGTGAAGGGCTGTGTTTCGGAAGGAGTCAAACTCAAGGGCAAGTTTGGGTTTGTGAGTAAGAAGGACTTGTATGAATTCAAGGTGGCCATGGGAAGCTGATATGTGCAAGGGAGTTTCCACGAAGATAGTTTGTGAACTAATCTTCTGCAAGATTCCTGGGTCTTCATGTAGCAATGAATTCAAGGTTGAAACACAGCCTTTATATGAAGCTTCATAGAGAACTCTCATTTTATCTTCTTCATGATGATGAGCAGTCTCTATGTTCATCAGCTCCGTCTCTTGGCCACAAGAACCACTTATTTTCTTCATAATTATATCCAAATGTATGTGGTTGCCTTAGTTAGATGGTGATGCAAGTTTAGGACAACTTCTGTTCCAATTTAAAATTTCTGGCTCGTGCCCCTTTACTTGATATTTTATATGGTTGTCCCTAACATACGCTGGTTCAAAAAATTTATAATTTCTGTCTCGTGCCCCTTGACAAGTACTACAGATTTCCCAATTTTTTTTCCAGCTTGAGGGCTTTTTGTTCTCAATGGAGGGAGAGATTATTGAGATGTTAGTTTTCAATGGAGTTGATTTTGTGGGGAGAGAATATCACTTTGACAAGAAAAAAAATATAGTTGTAAATATAAGATTCAGTTGAATTATTTAGAGAATCTTAATTTAAAGTATTTAAATTTATCATTTTTATTTAAATTATTTGTTTAACTTATAATCTAATATTTAATATAATGATTCACTATATATAATATGATTAAGTAATTTATTGACATTTTTTAACATTTCTATAAAAAAATTAACTGAATCTTATATTTAAGAAGAGAAAGCGTATAAATGAAAAGGAGTCATGTAATCTGAATTTTTAGGTTAGGATGTGATGATGCACGTACTTTTAGGTTTGATTCATAAACCAAAGGTGGGTGGCAACAAGGATTTGGATATAGAACGTTGAAAATATTATCCCAAGAGAACGAATTATTAAGTGATAAGCCGTGATAATGCTCATAGTTAAGGATGAACTCCAAAAATATTGCAAAGTGATGATGCCCATGGCGCCCCAATGTCACATTATTGGAGGTATGTTTGGAATAACTGTGATAAAAATAACTTATTTATAATTAAATTTATGTAAAATTAATATTGGGTAAAAGTCAGACTGTGTAATGTGATTTATATTTAGATAAATAGTAGTATAAGTTACTTATTTAAAAGTGAAAATTGTTTAATTGATATGTTAAAAAGTAACTTTTGATGGAAAATGACATGAATCAGATTATATGTTGTGATTTATTATATTACATAGGTTAAAGTATACTTTTAATCTTTTAAATTTAGTCGAGATCCTCTTTTAGTCCCTTAACTTTAAAAAGTGTGTTTTTAGTCCTTTTAAATTAACGGCGTTAACTTCAATAATGGAAAATACTGAGCCAAGTTAAAATAATAACATATTCTTATATTTAAATTATGTGTAAATATGAAAATAATTAAAACTCTAATGAATCTTCAAGTTGCTGTCGAAATTAAAGCCTTCATTCAAATTATGTCAACATTTTAACTTTGCTGAGTCATTATTTTTTGTTAGTGAAGTTAATGGCATTAACTTAAAATAACTAAAAACACACTTTTTAAAGTTAAAGGACTAAAAAAAACTTTAACTTAATTTAAAGAACCAAAAGTATACTTTAACCTATTAAATATTAGTTTATAAGTCAAACAAAATATTTTGAAGATAAAGATAAATTTTAATACTTTAAAATAATGTAATTAGCTTTATTAGGATTCTTAAAAAAAGTTAAATGGACCTGAGGGAGTATATATTACATGTTCATATATTGTTATGTATATACTACATTCGGTTCTAATAATTATAAGACCAAGTTGATCTTTTTTTTGAGAAATTAATGAAATAAGTTACTTAATTATATCATATCTTGTATTTTATTATATTATATATTAGTTCATGAGTTAAACAAAATAGTTTGAAGAAAAACGATAAATGTTAATGCTTTAAAGTAATGTAATTAGTTTTTTTAGGATTTTTTTAAAAAATTAATTAGGTCTTATAATTAAGATAATAAAGAGTAAGTTATATCATAAAAACAAAAAAAATTTCATAAAAGTAAAAAAATAAAAGTAATCGTTGAAATAAAAAATTTATTTTTACTTAAGAAAAAAAAAGTAATTTACACACACGATCCGAACTGGGATTCACATTTTGTCATTTTCTCTATGTTCTTTGTGAAAGGAATATGGTGGTACACATTTTGTCATCTTGTCTATGTTTTTGTGTGGAAGGAACATGATGGTATAAACTAATATTTTTTTATAAATCAGCATTTTTATATATTTTATCCTGCCTTATTTAATTAATTTAGAGATTATTTTAAACTAATTTAGATTTATTATGGGATATTTGAATAATTATCTAATTCTAAGAAATAAATATAAATATGAATTAATAAGATATTATTGAGTTTAAATTGATAAGATGTTATATTTCTTATTTTATGATATATTAATATTTCCAATTATATGATATATCACGATTTTATTTAATTCCTGCATATAAAAAAAAGATTAAATTTAATGGTGTAAAATTAATTTAAAAATTTTGATAAAGATTTAATTAATACATTTTATTGGGCCAGATTGATATTAAAAAATTTTCCCTCCTTTATATCCAATTGCAACCTATTATTTATAAAAAGGCTTCTCTTACTTTTCAGACACATCATCGCCACACACACAAGCCTGATGTGCCACACAAGCCTCACGACGTCACCACCCATCCATCATCCATTCACCAATTAATCCTTTGTTCCTCTTTCACGCACAACGACACACCCACAATCCCCTTATTTACATTATCCACCCACGCACAATACCTCCTTTCTAATCCACCACATAATTCCCTATTCTATCTGTTCACGCCCGCACAACCATACCATCCTTAATCCATTAATTTCATCCAATGACAGTGACGTGTGTGAATTGTGATGGAGAGGAAAATATTTTTATGACAGCCTAAACTCTCTTTAGGAGACAGTTTAAGATGAGCATGGATGAAGACTAGATCCTATGAGTTATAATTAAAGACTATGAAGGAATTTTTTTCCAATTATTATTTTGATTAAGACTTTAAGTTATTTAGTTTTAAGTAATTTTGAGTTTGTATTTATTGAGAACAATCTAGTTTTAGATTGTAGACA